>OY294024.1:8594314-8861659 GCA_958510785.1 Exephanes ischioxanthus
ATTGTTCGGGCTCTTCGTCGAGGCCCGGCGACGATGTGGCGGAGACCGTCGTCGAACCGGAACTCTGCCCGCCATCCCGATCGCCTCTGGGTGAACCGGGAGGACTGCAGATCGACGCGACTGACGGCAATGCCGCGAGTACAGGTACCAAGTTTTTAGCTGCTCCTGAAAGATTCCAATCATCAATTAATTCCCTCGTTAACTTATTTTTTATTTATTTTTTTTTATTGCTGTACGTACCTTTCGCCGGTGAACTATCATGATCACGTTTTCTGAGTATGCTCGGTCGAGGCGAGGCGTTCGGCTTTGCGTGAGTTTCCTCGTAGCCCGTGGGTTCGACAAGCAGCCTCACCGGTTGCACCGAGGCTGGACGATAAGGCGAATAAACACCTGCAACGAACGTGGAAAATAAAAATTGCAGCCAAGTACAATAGTAATCTGCGATAATAGTGCGGTAAAGTAAAATAAATTTTTGCAAAGGGTTAACGAGTGAGAAGCAAGCGACTCACCCGATGGTTCGACGGAGTAATAAGTAGTGGTTGTTTGAGGCGAATTCAAGTATATACTCTGAACCGGCTGTGCCGTTCCGGTGACTATGTTGTTGTTGCTGTTGTTACTGTTGTTCGTCGGGGTCGTATTATTACTGTTCGCACCGCTGCCGCCAGCGCTGCCGGCATTTCCCGGTGTTATCCGAAGACCGGGTTGTTGCTGGATCGGTGGCTTGATCTGGACAGTCTGGGCTATGCTCTGTGTGGGTATGGACTTCACCGGAGTTGGGGTCGTCCTCGTCGGTGCCAGTTGCAGGGAATGCAAGGCCATCCGGCTTGTGTCGCCTATGGGTATCCTGCCGATGGGAGTCGGCGCTGGTTGTGTCACTCGCGCAACGTTAGCTGCCGGACCGGCTGTCGTTGCGATGACTCGCGAAATCGTGCCGATATTCGCCAGCGACGCGACCGTCTGAACGACCCGGGGAGCACCTTGAGGCTGAGGCTGCTGCTGCACCTGAATGAACAACGAAATGAGAAAAATAAAGATAAACATCGATATCGCTGAGCAGTGAATTCGTAATTTGTAATACGAAATTACAATAAAATTTGCCATTGGAACAAAAATTCATTTAAAAAGAAGACCAATCGAATGCATGTCGATCGTGATTAATATTTCTCTTGGTTGGGAACACATGCAATAATACAAATCAGCCTCCTCTACCGTCAACAAATGCATACAATTTTGGATAGACAATTGAAAAAATGCTGATATTCACTCGTCGTCTCTTAAATGAAAAAATATCGTGGCGACGAACCTGCTGAGGAGGAAGAACGATACGGTTTATGGGCACGGCTGACGCCCCTGTCGTCGGATTGATCGTCAATTGTTTTCCGATAGTCGGCTGTACGGTCACGGATGCTGCGGTAGTGATTCGCGTAGTTGACCCAATCACGGGTGTCACCGCTATGCGACTGACGGTTCCTGGTGCGGGAATCGGTCTCGATGTCTGATTCGACTGAAATTACAGACGAGACACACGAAAACAATTATAGTGATTGTTTATATTGCAGTGATTATAGTGAGATCAAGTGATTGAACAAAAAAAAAAAATTCCTATAGCGACTTTAACAGTTTAGTTTTTTTCAGGAGTTTTTTTTTATCCATGCTACCTGGAGGGGTTGCGTTAGTGGCCTTCCAGGCTGGACGGTCGTCGTTATGCTGGATGATTGGGGCGTCGGTGGCCGCGCCTGTGCCACGGGTATTCGCGTGATATTGTTGTTAGATTGGAGCACCGGTGCGATGAGCCTGGACGGCGTGCCCTGCACTCCGGTGACCATCGTCGCCTGAACGGGCCTCCCTTGGGGCGGCGTGACCAAACGGGGTTGTTGCCCGCTGTAGACCGCCGCAGGGGGTCGGGTCGTTACCCGACTGCCCGGCGGAACCGAGTGTCTCTGCGGTTGTGCGTAAACGACCGATGCCGTCTTCGACTGCCATTGGGGATTCGTCACGGTGGTATTTATTCTGCGGATAAGAATTCATACGAACAAAATTATAGACTTTATGCGGAAAGTAATTAGCTCCGTTAATTCATCATTGATCGTCATGAAATTAATTTGAAGATTTTTTTTTTTTTGCACTTTTGCGCCGTCTCGACTGTGTTTCGTGAATGCAAAAATTTGTCGTACCCTGGCCGGGAAATAGAAACGGGTTGACCCGTGCAGGCTCTGCCGATCGGCGTTGCCACCGTCGATCTCGGCGCCGCGATATTGGCCACAGCGGCCGGCCCTCGCGGCACGTGATAGGTCGCCGGTGGTATGCTCGTGACGATCTGCTGAACCTGCTGCGCCTGCTGCTGATTCTGTGGCTGCGCCTGTCGCTCCACCGTGCTCAACATTCCTGGCGATATAATTCTCACTGTAGAACCCACAGAACAGAGCTGCAATGTGCCGTATACATGAAACAAACGTACACAAAAATTATTATCCAAATGTAACACCACCGATAACAAGGACGGTACTGACAACAAGGTTTTATTTCACAAATGTAAAAACGGTATTCCGCATTCCTGAGACGTCTATAAAAATGGTCAATTAAGGCAGTTTTAAATTTTTCATCTCAGCATATCTTCCGGATAGTTCCCCAGTTCCAGTTTTTATACAAGTAATGCCCAAAAGTTCATAGAGAGTATTTCTTGGATTGCGCAGTGAATTTGCAGGCTGTTCAATGCGCGTTCATCCCTTCACCATTTATAAGCTCTTAGTATTT
This sequence comes from Exephanes ischioxanthus, assembly GCA_958510785.1. Lineage (NCBI taxonomy): Eukaryota > Metazoa > Arthropoda > Insecta > Hymenoptera > Ichneumonidae > Exephanes > Exephanes ischioxanthus. The sequence continues at coordinate 8,597,069 of OY294024.1, forward strand.
TCTGAAAAACTATTTTAAGCTAAATTGCAGGCGTTAATTGACAATATTTTTTTTTCGTTCGATTATGGAACCAACAGAGTACACAGGGAAAGTGAAAAAATATGTTTTACCGTCGTGGTTATTTTACTGGCTTCCGTGGAGGAGACCACGCCGGCTTGCACCACAGGCTTCATGAGGGACAATTTTGGATTGAGATCCAGAGACACGGATTTCCCTACCAGCGTGCTGGGTCCGGCGATCGTGCCTATGACGCTCTGAGCCGGCTGGATGGTCTGGACGCTGCTCTGAACGATGTTCTGTACGCCCTGCATACTCTGTATCGTCGTCAGACCGTGAGTCACGCCCGACCCGCTTGTCTCCGACAAGCGCTTCTCTCCTCCGCCCTCCATAGAATTTACATTGGTGTTCATTTCTGCCCAACTGAAAAAAAATATATCGTTATTTTCCTTTAAAAAAAAAATATCGAAAAAAAAAATCGGGGATATTCTTGTACAGAGATTGTTCACTACGTCGATAAACAAAACAAAAAAAAAAATTGTGAAAATATTTTTTTTTTTTTTTTTTTTTCAGACAATTATCCCGCCCTCGAAAATGCGAGTTTGATGAGTGGATCTTGGATCTTTCGATAAACAAAAAAATTACCTCCGTATTGTTGCATAGCGTTACGATCTTTTATGTCAGAACGAGCATAGTCGTTTTCGAGCGTTGTTGGAGGTTACGGGGAAAAAAACGGAGCGAAAAGTTGCGGATGGATCGAGCGGTCGTCGATCGATCGCTCGTAAGCCGCGCGCGGTTTCCCGCGATGGTTTTTTTTTTATATCACCGAGATACTTCGCGATCCCCAAGAGCGAAGTAACTTGATATATTATTTTGGACTTTTTCTCTGACAGCAACTGGTTACTCCGAACGCTAATTCTTCGAATTGAAGACGCGATAGCGCACTGTGGAGTCAACACTCGCGGCCGAAACGGTTCACTGTTGCAACCGGGATCGCTGGATTCTCTTACAATACTCGAAATTCATTGAAATTACGGAAAAAAACATTTTTCCAAAAGACGCAACAATCTGTACATCGTCACTGAGGCTTGCGACTGCTTGTACTGGGCATAATGCAAACACAGTGCATTGCGAGGACAACCCGCCGCTACTGCGCATGCGCCGACTCTACGCTTTTGTATTCTTTTTGTTGGCATCATCTTTTTTTTATTTTATTATTTTCCTTTATCAGCCTCGGGGCGGCTCGTTAAAACGCATATTGAATTACAGAGTGTTTTTATTTGTTGAGATAGAACAATGCGAGCTATTGGATTTTTCGACAAAAACTGAATTTGAGGGTTTCAGCTTTTCGTCTCACTTGCGTCGTTGGATCTTTATATCCGGTTAGAGTGGATAGGAAAAGAAACAAAACGGTCTATCCCACGGAGCCGAGAACCAAAATGAAAAATTCGATAACTGTAAGAATATTTATAAACATTGGACATTAATTATGAAATTATTAATAAATTACTGAAAGACGATCATAATTCGGTGTTTGTTTACATCAAAGATAGTTTTCTTAACGTGGAGAATTTCCAGTCTGATCGTATTTTTTACACTTCATAACCAGTCCGATAACTAAATACTGATAACGATATTATCGCTTGTACTTTTGAAGAGCTCTTCGAAAATCGTTGCAAAATTATGGAAATTTGTAATAACAAATAATTCGATAATTGCCCGCAAGCTAGGATCAAAACTTCCGACAGATGTCGCTGTTTCCCGCCATGAGATCGGGTTGCCGGAAGCTCGAAGCTTCCTCCTTCACGCCTCTCTAGTTCGTGCCTCTTTTAGACCTGTGACACGATGGGTGAGTGTACCGAAATTTTACACGTTTAATCTTCATCTAATTCCATCCGAATAACTCGCGAACTAACGGATAAACGAACGACGCCAATACGTAGAGAAAATACTCCGCTAATCGATCAATATAATATATTTCGATCGTTTACGCTAAATTCGCGTTAAAATCCCCTTGGTTACTGACGTTGTCGTTTTGTTGGTGTCGGGCATTCCGACCGAGCATAACCGCGAAGTGCAGCTCACGTTTTCGCGTCTGTTCTTTCCTCGCGTCTTCCCTTCGTTATTCACAAAACTGTGTTTCTTTCCGTGTTTGCGTAAAATTGTGCCTCGTGATTCGGAAAAAATAAACGAAAAAAAATTAACTCGTTTGCCAAATCGGATCGAAGACACACGTTCCAAAGGTGCTTAATCTGTTTTCAGGTATTTCACGCGACCACTGGCATAAGAGGCGTGCCACTGGAGGCAAGAGGAAGCCTCTGCGCAAGAAGAGGAAGTTCGAGTTAGGACGTCCCGCTGCCAACACCAAACTTGGACCTCAGCGCATCCACACCGTAAGTTTTTGCCTCTGGTTTTGCTCCGTTTCGCCAATAGAGCCAACCAAATTGCAGTCGGCGTTTGAATCTTTGAGTCTTTTTTGAAAAACAAGAAAAAACAATAAAAAAAAATTACCTTTGGAAAACAAAGAAACAACAATTTTTACTTGAAAAGTCTCGGTACATTGGATTCGTAATGGATATAACTTTGAGTTTGGCGAGCGTCGCAAGGACCCAAGCCATGAATTTACTTCTACTTCTACTAGTCTGTTTATAGAACGTTTTCTAGGTGTTCCGGTAACATTTTTTTGGACGCCTATTTTTTACATTACTTTACATTACTTTCAAAAGTTTTAGAGAATGCTCTTGCAACATTAAAATAAAAATCTAATCCTGAAAATTATCGATTGAGTTGCTTTGATTCACATTTAAGAAAGAAGATACATGAAATTGAAAATGTTTCAGTCTGCTTTTGAATCTTTTTTGCCGTGATGCAATGCGAATCTATTTTGCAAAACATCAAATAAACTGATCAAAACAATTTTGCTTAGAAAGGAAAAATGATAACATTTTATTACTTGAAAAGTCTTTCGTTAGCTTCGATGAATACTGGATACATTTTTGAGATTTTCATGCGTTGCGAGGACCTGAGCAATGATTCAACTTCTAGTCTGTCCATAGAAAATTCTCCAGGTCTGCCATTAGAATTTTTCTTTGATGCCTATTTAAAAAATTTCTGGACGATATGTGGACTTTCCTTTTTTTTTGTGAGCACATCGCCTTGAAAAGTTTTAGACAATTCTCTCACAACAATAAACAAAAAAGTCCTGAAATTGTTGATTTGGTCGCTTTGGTGCATAAGAGATAAGAGATTTGGTCGCTTTGGTGCACAAGATAAATGAAATTGAAAATGTTGCAATTCTCTACAAAACCTCCGAAACTGATTATGTTATGAACTGATTATTTCTAAGTTTTCTCTCTATCATGTGGGTTTCCTCTGTTACCCATTGTATGACTGAGAATTCAAGGCTGACTCGCAATCATATCCAAAACAGTACTTAGATCGAAAAATGCAAGAATCTTTTTGCAATTTTTTTATATTTTTTTTGCACTGTTATTTGTAAACTTGAAAATTTTAATAATGCCCAACAAATGATGAGCACCCTTACCTACTCTGAGTGCCATGCTGACACATTCCCACAGCGTACTGAAGTAAAATTTTTAAAAATGTCTTCCGAATTACGAATTACTGTTCGGACGTTAATGCTCGCGATTTTTTTTTTTTTGTCGAAAAGGTTCGCACGCGCGGAGGAAACAAAAAATACAGGGCGCTGCGTCTGGACACCGGAAACTTCTCCTGGGGTTCGGAATGCGCCACCCGCAAGACTCGTATTATCGATGTCGTTTACAACGCCTCCAACAACGAGTTGGTCAGAACCAAGACTCTGGTGAAGAACGCCATTGTCACGATTGACGCTACCCCATTCAGACAGTGGTACGAAAGCCACTACGTTCTTCCCTTGGGACGCAAACGTGGTGCCAAATTGGTAATTAATCATTTAAAAATTTTTTTTAAATTTATTTATGTATTATTTATTTTGAGCGAAGATCGCATGTTTAATTTGGGACCTCTTATTTTTCGCAGTCCGAAGTCGAGGAGGAAATCCTGAACAAGAAGAGGTCGAAGAAGACGGAAGCCAAGTACAAGGCGAGGCAGCGATTCGCCAAGGTCGAACCGGCTATGGAAGAACAATTCGCCACTGGTCGCGTTTTAGGTATTAATCTCGACAATTTTCCAGAAAAACCATGCATTTATTTTTAGTTCGTAAAATTTGTAAATGATGATAACCAAGAGTTCACCTGAGAGCCGTGACGACAAAATCCCACAGCGTACTGAGCATTAATTACACTATCGTAAAAGGCTGTATGTGTCGTCGATGTTCGTTACATGATTGATTATCATTACAGCATGCGTTGCCAGCAGACCCGGACAGTGCGGCAGAGCTGACGGATACATCCTCGAGGGCAAGGAACTCGAGTTCTACATGAGAAAGATCAAGAGCAAGAAGGCTAAGTAAATGTGTACTCATCCGAGTAAATAAAATAAATACAAAAAACAGTATTCATTACCGTCTCTCGCTCGTCACACCATTTCCCGCCAATGATCCTGGATTCATATTTTTTTTAAGTGACGTTACACCAAAAATACGTTACTTCCGGTTGAAAAATGAGGTTTTCAAACCGGAAGTAGCGTCCCTTCAATAGCGATACATTCGTCGCTCCGGTGTCGAAATGACGCTTTCTGTTAATCGAAGTCGGACTGGGGTGAACAAATTTAGACAATTCTATTTTTTTTTGTCACAAATACTGTTTCTTTATTATTTTTCCATAAAAAAAGATCTTACGTCTGAGTAAAATAGCCTACATCCATTTCTCGATGTACGATCGCATGAAAACCCGAAATTTCGAACAAAAAGAAATATATATATATATATAATATATTTATATTCAATAAAAAAAAAAATTAAATTAATCGTCCGCGGTATAGATAACAATTGTTTTTGCACCACGTTCGAGTTTCTCCTCGCGGGGTTTGGACTCTGCGGTCTTGGACCAATTTTCTCTAGGCCCTCCCACGAGATTTGGCATGACCTGCTGCTGAATGTCCGAGTCACTGGCCACCCCCGAACTGAACGCGGGTTTCTGGGCGCACTTTCTCTGATGAGTCTGCCAGTGGGTTTGTTGGCAAAGATGATCGCAGTACGCTGTGTTCCAACAACAGTAGAAGAGCGCCTCCCGACCGCACTGAGCGCACCACTGTTTCGACTTTAACTCGTCGATGTATCGTTTCTTCTCATCCGCAGCTTCTTTTCGGACTTCCCCGATGGCTCGCAGTGTTTCCGCCTCGAGGCTCGCCCGCATCTCCCTCAACGTTCGATCTGAAAAATTTAAATCGATCGATCAATAAATTTTTTTATATAAAGACAGTCGAAGAATGCACGTAACATTATTGGGACGATGGTCGAAAATTTGTTAATTATTAATTTAGTTAATTGTTAGTTAACAGAGCTGCGCGTAGTACCAAAAAACACTTCAAGTATGAAAAGGAGGACCTTTATCGTCTTTTTATGGAATAAAAAAAATGAATAAACTCACGTTGAAATTATACTTAGCGAATAGTTTAGACGGATAATCATATATTTTAACAGAACCAGGATGTTTATGCTACTCATCGAGTATCTGTAATGCAAAGGTGTCCTCAAAAAGTATTTGTACTGGGTATTTGAAGTAGTAAAAAAAAGTATTTGAAATACCAAAACGTGCTTCTGTATTTAAGGTACTGCCGAGCTTTGTTAATGATTAGTTAATTATTTAGTTGTTTAATCCTACATTGAGTCAGAGACAAATAATTTACCCGTATTATGCTTTAGTTCAGAAAGTTGTTGCTGGTGTTGCCACCGCATGCGTTCGATCTGCAGTCGCAAGGAATGTATGGTGGCCTGATGGCTGTCCGCCGAGTTGCCAGTTTCGCCGAGATTGGAGTCGGCCGCCTGTTTTATGGCCTCCTCCATGAGTTGTCCCATGCGTTTGGCGAGTTCGTTCGCGCCGCGATGAAGCTGGGCGCTGAGCGGTCCGGCCTCAGGCGGCGGCAGCTGATAGTCCAATCCGTTCTCGTTCCGATTCGTGGGTATGTAGACCATCGTGTCGAGCGTCGCTGCCGGTGGCTTCGGCAGCTTCGGCAGCAGCTGTGGCAAGCGCGGAGCTTTGTTTGGAAACGACTTCTTCGCCCTGCTTTGTTTCTTCTGAACGTTGCCGGCGATCTGCGGCGAAACGCTCGGCTCTTGTTTCACCTTCAGCGCTTCGACTTTCGATCGCGCGTCATCGGACGGCGAGTGAGTCTGCTTCGTCTCCATCGTCCCGTTGTTGACGACCAATATGCGAGGCTGCAGCTTCTTCGGCGTCGTCTTCAACAGGGAATTCGATATGATGATGTTGTTGTCGCGCTTGTTTGTCAACAGCGAGATCGTCCCGGAAACGTTGCTCGGCGGAGTGTTTTTAACGGACATGACCGGAACTCCCACGGGCGAGAGAATTCCATTGACGATCTTCACTTCGCCGGTTCTCGAAGACTCGCTCTCCGTCGCTTTTCCCTGTTCCCTGTCGCTCGTCGACTTCATGGCCTTCTCGGCGTTTACCTTGTCGACCATTCTCGCCTTAGGCTTGTAGACCTTTATCGAGTTCGTCTTCGACTCCGTCTTCCCGCTGTTCGGCGTACTCGATATCGGACTCTTCGAACTCGAACTTCGCGGATGCGAGAGTCTTCCTCTCGCGTTTACGCTTCTCAGCAAACCCGCCAGAGATTTTTCTAGCGGAATAACAGTTTTCTCGTTCTTTCCCTTGGATTGATTCGCGGTTTTAGCTACGGGCGCGCTCTTTGCTTCCGGCGTGCCGTTGCTCACCGCGCTGGCTCTCGACGCCTCCTCGGCGACCGGTGGCGAGCTTGACTCCGCGACCGAAGCCGACGAGCTCGGTAATTCGTCCTGCGTCGTGTTCAAAGCTTCGCTGTTGTTCAGCGATTTTTTAAAACGTTTCTTCGGCTTTGCGACGACAAGCAAGCTTTCGGTCGTAACGGGCGGATCGACGACGGTTTCCTTGGGTTTTTCGACTTCCGCGCTCGGCGCGCTCTCGGTCGCTACCGGTTCGCTCGTCGGCTCCCCGCTGGCGTCGTTGATCGTCGAATCTGCCTCGAGCTTCCGCTTGAGCGGGACGTTGCGTTTGCGGAAAGGCGACTTCCGGCGCGCCATCGACGCCGGCGACGAGACGTGGTCGTTCGGCCGCAGAGGATCGTACTGCGGCAGCAGAATTTTAATCTGCTCGGGATCCTGCGGATTGTAAGGTGTCTTCGCCGGTGCGAATTGAAAAGGGCCGAAGGCCACCTCGAGCTTCTTGCAGTGACGAGTTATCTCCTTTATGCACTCGGCCATCTCGACTTTTCTCTTGCGCGGCAGAGGCGACGGCGGCTCGCGCGAGTAGAGATAAAGATCCTTGGGCGGAACCCACGCTCGGTCGTGCTGACCGAAGAAACGAACGTCCACGTGACCCTGGCCGTTTACGCGCGGCATCGCCTTCGCCGGCCAGAAGGGGAAGCCCTTGAGCTTGGCCCATATCAGCGGATGCGGCTGACGGCACGGTTCGATGAACCACGAGGGGTGCGGCCGAGGCAAATTCCTTCCTCGCACGTAGCAATCCGGACACGCCTCGATCTCCGCGACCTCCTGCTTCGCCGTCTTGATTATCTGCTTCGCGGCGTTCGTCAACTTCGTCGTGTCGGCGTAGACTCCACCGCCTGAGGAAATTTTTTTCGCTATCAATATTTAACGCACTGTGCGCTTCAGTACTTTGGTTGATTAAGGACGGGAAAAATTTTAACATTTTTTAAATACTCACAGGTGTTGAAGACGATGCAATTGTGCTGTATCCACTTCGCGTCGGCCATAAAAGCGTCCGTGCTGCCGTACAGCTTCGCCCGGACGTTCGCCTCCAGGAGGTTCAGGTCCATCGCCCTCACGACGTAATCCATGTAGTTTGGCACTTCGTTGATGTCCACCGCCTTCCAGAATGGCTCGGACTGAAAAAAAAGTTTGGACTCTTTATTACTTATTGTCCAAAAACGTTCACAATTATTTATTTAGTAATTTTACGATCGCACCAGCTGGCTCTGGTTTTACAAACCAAAGTAGAAACTAAAATTGTTAATGACAAAGGAAATAACAAAAGCAGGTTTGTGTATTCGAACCTGAACACAACTAGTTTGTCACTTATTTAACAAAATTATTTTTACGAAACTTCGTATTCCAATTTTTACGAAATCTCTTTTATTGTGTTGTGCGAACAGTAACAAATAATTATACTATCAAAATAATAAAACATAAGAGTATTTGTCCGAATTTCGATATCATTTTTTTTTTTAGATACACCGATTTTGATTCCGTGCAATGTAAGTACTCGCTAAGCGACGATCCGGGGAGAATCTTCAAAGAGTATTTTTTTCGGAATTTCAATACCATCAATATTTTTTTGAGATACAGCGATTTTTATACCGCGCAATTTGAGTTGTCTGGAATCGAGGTCCTCGTTCAGCGACGATTCCGTACGTGAGGGGTTAACGGCGCGAGTCTGATAATTCCGGTGATACAGTTCGGTCGAACGAGAATCGATAAATAAAATATGGCTTAGCCCAAGTTTCGAGTTTCGTGTACGGCATAGCGAAGTATTGTCTTAGTGATACATACCCCGGGACAACTGCGCATACGTTCGACAATGTATTTCAGTAGCATACACAAGTGATCGATCGACAAGTGTGCCACGACTTCGGAGCGAGTCTCCGCGTTTTCAGCTCTCAGAATAGTAGCACACTCGCCGCATATCCAAGTCTCGTTTATCGACGTTGGCGGCGAACCGCCCATGCATTTGCGGTGCCACGAGCGCGGACAGGCGCTGCATCTGGCGTCCACGGATTCCTTGTGACAACGCCAGCAAAAGTTGTCGTTCGTGCTTTTCGTTTTAGCACGCTTGACTCTCGCCTCGGTCTCGTCGGTCGACGACTCCTCCCGCTGTTCGCTGAAATTTAGGAAGCCAACTTTGTTACTTGTACATCGAACAAGGCGATCGTGATGAACATTCGAAATATTTTTTTTTTTTTTTACCGCGAAAAGAAAAGAAAATACGTTCGTTGGTCCGAAACCCATAGATCGAGATGAGAAAAAAAACAGATTGCGAGAGGAACGTCGCTGTTTACAAGGTTGACGAAATGCAGCTTGTTTTTTTTTTCAACATTTGATAAGGCCCACTATACAGGTCTTTGCTGGCTGTGATTATCAACCGTCGTGCTGGTTAATCTTTATCAGCCACAGATAGTAACCGCTTTAGTCAAGCTAAGTGTGTTATGCGCGAGTCGTGATACATAAGACGTTGATGATTAATTTATCACCGACAGCAATGACCCAAACGGAGTATGTGGAGCGAATCTACGTTCCTTCTATTGAATTCTTTTCTCCTTTCTTTTATTAAAGAAAATAAAAGAATATAAGAATAAAAAAATTGGAGAAAAGAAATTTTCTCCTTTCTTTCAACATATTCTCACCTCGAAGTTTTACGTTTTCGCTTCGCGTCTTTCGTCTCCGTGGATGGCAGAGAAGTTTGCTTCTCGACAGTGGCGATTACGGGATTGCTACTGTTGATAAGTTTCGACGAAATGTTCGTCTCGACGATCGACGAATCTTGCTTTATTTTTGCCTCGTCGTCTTTCGTCGCGGGCGTTTCTATCGGAATTTCTTCGATGCTGTCGTCTTTCTCCTCCGCCGAAGTCGTGTCCACGACGGAGGAATTGGAGATCTGTTGCGATCCACTGTCATTCTGCTCCTGCTGGCTGTCGCCGAACGCCTGGTCATTGTCGGAAACCTCGCTGGACAAATTCGTCGATCCCTCGACCTTGCCGGCTTCCTTGAAACTCACTGGCGACAACGACGAGTTCATTGGGTCGGCCGAATCCTTATTCTCATTTTTCGGAGCCTCCATCGTGAATCATTCCTTGCGGCAGCAATTATACCTAAACATGACGAATACAAAAATGTTAACCGAATTATGTACAAAATACCTCTACAGCCAGCATCAAAAAAATTGCTCATTTATATTTGTAAATAAACATATGAACATAATAATGAGTAATGATAAGTAACATGAGCATCCAGCATAATGTACAATTTTCATCCAATCACATATAGTGATGTATAAATATCTTCCGTTCCTCCCAACAAATGTAAAACACACAAACAAAAATCTCTGATTCTATTGCTCAACCCACCGAGCATAAAAAAAATTGCTGATATAAATAATTGAGTATATGAGAATAAATGTGCGTGATTATAAGTAATACGAGTGTCCAGCATAAAGCACAATTTTTATTCCACCACATATGGTGACACATAGATATCTTCCGTTCCTCCCAACAAAATTACAATGAAAAAAGAACAACTAAAAAAAATAGCCGATTCTATTGCCCAACAGTTGTGGGATGTTGGAGGTGAAAGTCTCTGTGGCACATCAGAACAATGCTTTCACTCCAAAACCAAGTCCGTGCAGTTAATCCATACGAAAACACGAAGTGACCCGTTTGTGAACGAGAAAAATTGCTCATGTACATAATTAAGCATGTGAGGATAATTATGAGTAATACGTGTATCCCGCGTAATGCACTATCGTAAATCCATCACATATGGCGATGCATAGATATCTTCTGTTACTCCCAACAACATTAAAATGAAAAAAAAAAAAAAAACAAACAAAGAGAAAAATCCCGGATTTTTAGTTTGTCTGCCCAAAAGTTTTGGGCTGTTGGAGCTGAAAGTCTCTGTTACACATTTCAATAATGCTTCACTCCAAAATCAAGCTGATCACACTCTTGCCATTCAGACGACGCGTTTGTGAACGACAAAAAAAATCTACGCATTGGTGAACGCGAGTGCAACACTCGATGACTCCGAGGACGATGCCTCGAGTGCACGATACGATAAACGAAGTTGCGTCTGCAGTTTACAGCTCTCTCCCGTTGACATAAAGTTTCGTGGCCGTTGATCCGAAGGTCGCCGTGTGCTTTCGTCGAAATTGAATCACGACCGAGTTCGACGTCCGTTTCGCGTGCGCGGGGCGGGCGGCCTATCTCCGCCGATACCTGGGACAAGGTGGAGGTGGCTGTTCGTGCTTGGCCAAGCCAGTAAGATATCCACGAAAAGAGACTCACCTTGTAGTACGTGTCAGAGTCGCCGTTCCGTCGATTCGGGCGCATGGATGATTATTGAAAAAACAAAGAAAAAAAAAAAAAAAAACGGCAACAAAAAATTTAAGAGTCCTTCGGTAGGACGTCGATCGCCGCTCAGAGTCTCCCCGTCCGCGTCACGACGAGCGGCATGGAAAGGTATCCGCTGTAAATCAGCTCGGCGGCTGCGTTCCCCGCTAGCGCGACTTCACGGCCGAGGGCTTTCCTTCCTTTTCCCGTGTAGGCCCGTCGTACAGCTTGCCTTGCCTCGCGCGAGCTCCAGCGCCATCTCTACGGTGAATTCTCGAACCTCATCGTCGCGTGGCGACTTTCTATACCCCGTGCGACGTAAACCTGCGAGACAAAAAAAAAACAAAATGGGAACGACAAAATGTAAGATACGTTTATGCATAAAATGTTAACTTTCAAAAAATTCTTTGACGGTTATCGAATTATCGAAGATGCAAGAAAGATGTCGATATTCCCGTTGTCCTTTACACGAATCTAGAGGTGAATTTTGTTATTAGGTCGGCGGATTTTCCGTGGGTTGAGGTTAGAAGCCGATAATAAGATATCAGCTTCCGATAAAAATGAATATGTATGCTGTGTGAAAATGAATCGACGCATTGGTGAGATTTATTTACTTACGGTTGAATATTCGCGCTCGGCGTTGTCCGACGGTTTTTCCAGATAGAAAAGCTATTTGATGATCCGACGAATCCGCGCATAATTAAGATCGATACCACGTACGTGTCGTCGGAGTTTCCATGGGTGCGGGTCAGGCCTGTTGTGCGAGATTCGACGGGCAAACGACTAGGGCTCTCTATATCGCGTTCCTGAAAACTCTCGGAGTTGCTCGTCTTCGCTATGGTCCGAGCGCGTCATGAAATTTTTGTGGTAAAGAATTGTCGTATGCGAAACAATTTTGGTTGTAGCCTGGCAGCTTAGAGTGGCTTAGACCCTTCGGACGAGACGTGGGAGGTTCGACGGTCAAACTAGGACTCTCTATACCTCGTTCCTGAAAACTCTCTGAATGACTCGTCTTTGCTATCGTCCGAGCTCGTCCTAAAACGTTTGAAGTAAACAGTTTTTGTCGATGTTGTTTGGCAAATTAAGACGTCCTTAGACTTTCAAGTCCGATGTGCGAGATTCGACGAACAAACGATTAGGACTCTCTATAACCTCGTTCCTGAAAACTCTCTGAATCAATCTCTGCTATCGTCCGAGCTCGTCATTAAATTTTGCTGAAGAGGACGTACGACGGATTATCGGCTAACAAGATATCTTCGATTCGTCGTGTTTTCGGGATCGGTTTTGGGCAAACTTTGCCCACGCAGCGCTTGATCTCCGTAACTTCCGCAAGATTTATCGCAGTCTCTTCTTTCCACAGGAAGTTGAATCGATCGTGACATCTTGCTATGACTGAGTGGCGCGTTCTTAGAGGCTTAATTATAATCTTTAGATTGTAAATATTAAAGACGGTGAGCATTCGGATATTAAAAGGTGAAGCCAGTTTCATGCAAATAAAGGTTTAAACGAATTTGTTTTTTAAATTCTCACAATTTTCGTCTTTTAAACGACGGATATCGGTGATCCAATTACTTTACAGATAATGATCCAGCTTCCTTGCCTTATTGTTGTCGAAGCTTCAGCCTCGCGGGGATCCTGATGTCGATACTCACTCTTGGTAGGATAGAAAGAGAGGGTGTGCTGCACTCATGCGAATATCCGAGAGAGACTGGTAGTTGGCCGGGTAGATTCCTGAACATGCTCAGCGGTTCGATGATCAGCGAAGGACTGATTCCGTAAAAAAAAAAAAAAAAAAAAAAAAAAAAAACCGTGGTTCTTGCCATGTGCCAATTTTAGCCCTAGAAACTTGAAATGAGTCGATAGAAGGGATGGTAAAAAATTGATGGGTTTGATTGATGGGACCTTAGAATGTATTAGAAATCGTGGAAGGATTTAACACTATATAATTTGAGTTTGTTTAAAAATGTATTTTTAGTTTAGTAAAAGCTTTTGTCATTTTCTCAAATGAACTGCCACGTATTTCGACGTATTTTTTCCCGCTGAATAGGAATCCTTGGGCCTTTTTGGGGCTTAAGTATAGTGAGACATTGAAAGTCTCGAGTTTATGCACGAAAAATCGTATTCTTGAGATTTAAATGGAAAATATTGAGTTGGGAGTAAAATAATTGTTATATTCGTCATCAGCAGCAAAAAAATACGTGGAAGCCTTGAAGCCTACGCCTTGAGGCTAAAAAAAATCGATTGAACAAGGATTTTTCACTTTTTTAGCCACTTTTGAAAAATGTCGGTTTTCGTGATTTTCAAAGGTCGATATCTCGGCTCCCAATGGAGCTAGGAAAAATCCGGGGTGCCCATCGTGTTCTACGGGAAAAAATACAGAAAATTACAATCGTTTCATCGTCCCGTTCGAAGACGTTGAAAAACGTGCAAAATAGATTGGAAAGGGGTAGCTTCGGCATTTTTGATGAAATATTTTTTGTCGGTATGAAATGTGTTTTTCCGTTTATAAAATTAACTGCGACGTATTCCGACGTATTTTTGTGCGTTGAACATGAATTTGCTGGCCTTTTTGTGCGTAAGTGTAGTGGGACATTTGCATCTTCGATTTTATGCACTGAAAACAGTTTGCTCTAATGTGAAATCGCATTTTTGGGATAAAAATCTAAAATATTGGGTTTGGAGCAAAATGAACGTCATATTCCCGATGAAGGGGCCGCAATATTTCAATAAAGTGACGTTTCTGGGTTTAACTTTTCGGCGGATATGCGTTTCGGGGGTAAATTTTTCGGTGTATATACGTTTCGGGGTTTAAATTTTCAGGGGATATGCGTTTCGGGCGTTACTTCTGGTCTGGTTTAATTACCTCTCAACTACCGAACATACGCAGATTTAATTCAAATATACAGTATTTCGTGTGAAATCAGTTTAAAACTTGATATGTAAAAATGTTTTCCCAAGCATTAGAAATATAAACATAACGTAGACGATATTCTCAGTGAGCCTTGGGCTTGGCCAACTAAAAAGACAAAAGTCCACCAAATTGCAACTCTAGCGGAATACAACCCTATCATAATATAAGGATTCTGTTGGAGCTGTGATTTAGCAAAGTTATATTTGATAAGAATGTAAACATACTGTTGATAAATCATTAACTATTGTGAAGAAACATAACATGAAAGATTGCGACAGTTATAGAAATCTTATTTTTATTACCTGTTAACTATCCAACATACGCACATTTCACTCGAATATAAGTTATTTCGTGTGAAAGCAGTTCAAAACACGATTTGTAAGAATGTCTTCCCGGCATTAGAAATATAAACATAACTTAGACGATGGTTCTCAGTGGGCCTTGGGCTTGGCCGACTTGACTTTCTTAAGTTTCTTCAGTCCGTTTATGTTCGACTTTAATAAACTCCAGTAAGCCTGCTGGAATTTGTTTACATCCTTGGAATGGATCTAAAATGAGAACAAACGAATGTAGGTTAATTAATAATTTAATTAATAAACTAAATTTAATTAATAACACATGGACGGTGGACGAATACTTACAACGGTGCTAATTTTTTTAGAGCGAAACTGAGCTCTCACTAGACACATGTATTCTGTGGGTTTCGGTAACGGCGGCCTTCCTTCTCTGGGCACGGGTTTGTTCTGTCCATTGACTGAAAAATGCTCGATTAGAAAAGATCGTGAAACACTCGTCGAAACGGCTGTCGTCTCGCGGGACGGCGAAGCTTTACTTACACCTCTTTATGGTCAGTGTCACGGAGCCGGAAATACGCGACTTTTCAAACAGCTTCGTGAGTTCCGCTAAGAACTGAAACAATATTAAAAAATAACGTCAGTCACTATTTTCCGTGACAAAAATCTTTGTTCATTTTATATTACCGCATCGTTTTCCGTAAACAAAACCATTCCGACGTCAGCATATGTGTCGGGTGCACGTCAAATGTGGACAGATACGTTTCTTTAAATAGGTTATGTAGAAGCTCGGTTCGCAGTTTACACAGATTCACGCGAACAGAGAACCGCCATGCCGCGCCATCAGCCGGAAGTTCGCTCGAACTAACGAGCGTAAGACTTTCGACTTATCGCGCGGATGATAAAAACATTGGTTTTTGCTGTGGACGTCGCATTGGCGACTTTTTACCATACGGCCACGTACTGATTTAACAATGTAAGATTGCGTTATGATTTTTCTGATGATTGCAAAAGCCTAGACCCACAGTTTTTAAGGCGGATTCCGAAAGACCGAGGAAAAGCAGAAAAACACATAGGCAGTTTTTCCATCGATGATAAATTTTTCTGACGAGTGCGAGTTTGCAGCACGCGCCGAAGACGAGTGTTGCAATCACACGAGTTAAGAAAAAATTTGCAGCACGAGTATCGTATAAAATGTTACCCATTTACCCCACTTTCACAAGGTGTGAAAACGGGGGTATTTTCGCATCGAGTAACATAAACGAAATTTACAACTCTCAGCGACCATGAACGCGCCGCTTGACGCGGCACGCCGCGCCACCTCTGAGCCGAGTCGAGAATCACCTTTTCCCGACCCATCGAAACCGACTGCTCCGCCGGATTGGTTAATTCAAAAAAATTAACCATCATTCACTTGCGTAAAAAATCTCCAAAGCCCTAGTCCGCAAACATCTTGTTAGCGGCACTTTTGCCGAATTAGCGATATCTCTCCGCCGTATCTCCTAAACCCGCAAGAAGAACCAGACAGGAGTCTCGCCAGATCCCGTGCCGTCCCGTGCTGCGTTCCCAATTCGCGGTCGCACCGCAACTCCGCTGATTCCCCGCGCCGCGCTGCTGCTGTCGCTGGCTGCCGGGCTCGGCGCGCACACACAATCAGTGTGCATAGCGGCGATACGCGCTGATCCGAGTACCCATTATCCCTGTGTGGGCCTGTGTCTCTTCTCTGTCATCACGGGAACGTGCTGCGAGTACGTTTTACCTTAGCCCAGGATGGCCGCGATGCTGTCCAACTGTTCGCGGATCGCGCCTCGCGCCCTTACCCGCTTAGCAGCTTCACGAGCCAAGGTCAGTCTTAACCCTTTTTTCCTTCTCACTCGTGCGGCGAATGATATTTTCACCGTTCGTGCTCCGTTCGTGCTCACCTAACGACCGATGACATTGGCCGAGTTCTGCATCGAATGTAAGAAAAAAAGCAGCGTGCCAATTGCAACTCGGCACGCGCCTCGACACAACTCCTTCGGCTGAGCCCCGTGAGCGTTTCTTACCGTCTTATGTAATCGTCTTGACTCCTCTCGGTCCACAAGCGTTTTCGGTAACACATCCGACAAGTCACTCTCGCCTCTGTCAATAGCGTAACGCAACATTGTAACTCACAATGTTGCGCCACTATTTTTTTCACCCGTGCCAGAGACGAATTCCTACGTAACTCCGATGACCACGATTTATTCCGCTTCACCTGCGCGCGATGTTGTTGTGCACTATAAAGATTTTTTTTCTTTTTTTCTGAAACTTATCGCACCTTCGTACACGCCGACGGACGTGATAATTTATTTTTGTCTCACCCACCCACGACACACGTTCTCGCGGTTCCTTTTTTCATCGAAATTTTCTCGGTTTGTTATGTCATCGAATAACGATTTATGGATATAGAACAAGGTTGGATGAGAATTTTTTTCCCCTTCTATTTTGGTGATTTAATTTAAATATATGGTAGAAAATATATCCTGTCGTATGTAAGTCATTGTTCAAAAGGGTATGGCCTGACAAGTTTCCTTACAACTGTACTGTTTCTTTTTTTTTTTTTTGCAGATCGTGAGGACGATTCATCAAGAAGGTAATTAACAATACAATAGTCGAAAAAGAGTGTCATTCATGTCGGCGTTGATGAGTAATCGTCTGAGACTATCTTTTTCTGATGGCATGTTGCAGGGCGCGCACTTCTTCTTTCAACAAAATGCGGAGTCGACGAGGTAGCACCTCTGTAAGTTGCAGATTAGCGAGTAGACAAATGCGGACGTTTTTAGTACATGGAGTAATATATGCTTATATGTATTTTAAACACAAATATCTACTTTAAATACATATGTGTTTTAAGCACATATTTGGGTTTAAAATACATGTGTATTTTTAATATTGCCGCTGTTTGATTGTATAACGCCTGTTGGCAGTTCCAACAAACCGAGGGTGTCCTACTGTTGGAAGGTCCAGATGAGACAAATCCAATCGACACAGGCCTTATGTGAGTTTATTTTTGGATAAATTGATTCAATGGCCGGGCAGTTTTTTAACATAAAAACGAATTGAATGTTCGAGGTTTATGGGATGAAGATTTAGTCGAATCGTAGCCTCATTCTCTGTCCATTCATGAGAATAAGAAAATCTTCATTAAATTACATTGTGTTATTGCAATAATTGCAATTACATATTTCAAGGGGACATAAAAGAAGTAGTGGTCCCAGCGTTCGCGGACAGCATCAGCGAGGGCGACGTCAGGTGGGAGAAGAAAGTCGGCGATCAAGTCAAGGAGGATGATGTTTTGTGCGAGATCGAAACCGACAAGGTAGAATAAGATAAAGCCGATACGATAATTCACGCATCGGCGACGATATATCGAATGACAATGGATTTTTTTTTTCAGACCTCTGTGCCTGTACCATCACCCGGACCCGGTGTGATCAAAGAACTGTTCGCCAAGGACGGCGACACCGTGAAACCGGGTCAGAAACTTTGTACCATCGACGTTGGAGCCACCGGAGGAGCGGCTGCTGCTGCTGCGCCAGCAGCGCCGAAAGCCGCACCGGCGGCGGCTGCGCCACCGCCTCCACCGCCGCCTGCGCCTGCTGCTGCGGCTGCCGCGGCACCGCCGAAACCGTCTCCGGCGGCACCGCCTCCTCCACCTGCCGCGCGCCCTCCGCCGCCCCAAGCACCCACTGCCTCAATGCCGGTCGCGGCCATCAAACACGCTCAGGTAACATTGAGAGCAGAGGAAATACCGCGGTCGGTAATAAAAACTGTAATTAAATTTATCTTCACAGACGGTCGTATCTAAGGTCAAAAGAAAAGTGTCATCGAAGATGGATCACACGTCAGCTTTCGATGACACTTTTATTTTGACCGTATGTGAGTGCTCATGACTGATGCCATATGCGTCTATTCTTATTTTGAAAGACAATTTGGGTCTATATGGGAAGCTAAATTTATAATAATAAAAAGTAAATATAACAGTTTGTTTCGCATTGTTAAAAAGATAGAAATCGAAAACGAAAAGATAGAAAGGTTTGTGTTTATAATTACTTTTTTTTTCAACGTAACAATCGTTTTTCTAGTCTTTGGAGGGAGCAAAGGTTCAACTGCCCCCGACGGATTACACTCGCGAAATAATTGGCACCCGGACGGAACAACGCGTCAAGATGAACCGTATGAGGCTTCGTATAGCCGAGCGTCTCAAGGATGCCCAGAACACCAACGCCATGCTCACCACCTTCAACGAGCTTGACATGAGGTTAAAACGTGTTATTTTTTCTGAAACATCCGTTGCAAACACTATTATTTGCAAGTCACCCCTTTAAGAAACTGCTAAATTCTCTTGATTTCATTTATTCGCTATCGTGCTATCGATAATATTTCTCGACAAACTTCTGATCGTCGATCGATTCGTCGTTCCTGAAAATCGCAATTTGTAAATCGAGTATTTCGATGTTTCAGCCGTATGATGGAATTCCGCAAAACGAATCAAGAGGCGTTCATAAAGAAGTACGGTTTGAAATTGGGTTTCATGAGCGCATTCATCGCGGCGAGTGCTTACGCCCTCAAGGATCAACCCGTCGTAAACGCGGTGATAGACGGTAGCGATATAGTCTACAGAGACTACGTTGACGTGAGCGTCGCCGTCGCGACGCCGAAGGGTCTCGTCGTTCCCGTCCTGCGCAGCGTCGAGAACAAGAATTTCGCCGAAATCGAGATCGCCCTCGCGGCCATCGGTGACAAAGCGAGAAAAGGAAAGATTTCGGTCGAGGATATGGACGGTGGTACATTTACGATAAGCAACGGCGGAGTGTTCGGATCTCTCATGGGAACACCTATTATAAATCCGCCTCAAAGTGCTATTCTGGGTATGCACGGCGTTTTCGAGAGACCGATCGCTGTCAAGGGACAGGTAAATATTTAGATATTTCTTTCCACTTTTCACACTCACGTATACTCAGAATTTAATAGAGCAGTAATCGAATTTTAATATACTAGATTAAAATGTCTTAATATATGCCTAAACGTAATTTCGATATTTTATGAAAATTGCGGAAACTGTACGAATTTTACTGTCGTGCAGAACAATGTCTATAGTAAAGAATCAAAAAAGTTTCGCGACGTGAACTGTTATGGTGCAAATTAAAATGTTACTATTATATTATTGTTATATATCGTTTTTTCCTTGATTTCAGGTCGTAATACGTCCGATGATGTACATCGCCCTGACGTACGATCACCGACTGATCGACGGTCGCGAGGCCGTGATGTTCCTGCGAAAGATCAAGGACGCCGTCGAGGATCCGAGAATTATACTAGCTGGCCTGTAAAGAAAGACAAGGAAAAAATGGAAAAAGCGAAGATTGAACGTCGCGCAAACATTCTAATCGAATCGCTTCGAAGGCGCCTCCACCTCCTTCCGGGACGACTGTACAGTACTCTCTGTATTATATTCTGTTCGTCGAGTTTCTTAAGCGAGACTCGGACCTCTCGAAATCGTTTTTTTTTTTTTTTTTTTTGCTTTTTTTCTGTTTCTCCGTTTCGACGCAGAGTATGGAGACGCGTGTAAACGATTCTACGATCGAGGATCCCCCAAAATCGGCGTATTCCCGATAGCGCGATCTACCGAACATTTCTTAAATCATCCCCGTACACGTGGTATTAACGTGTTTGAGAAGTATTGGCGAGTGAAGTATTCTTCGTCTCCGTCGCGTCATTCGCAAAAACTTCGAACGTCCAGTGAGTCTCGATATATCGCGTCATCGGAGCGGGAGTCAAACACGTTCACAATAACGCGGGCGGATTCATCCTTCGTTGCAAGAGGTTGTAAATAAATGTAAGAATCTTATACTTTGTCTACGAAATTCGTGCGAGCGAGGAGCAATGCGGCAACGCCATTAGCGGACACGACTCTATGCGCGCGCAGCTTCGATCAGCTGCCCAAACCCGTTCGCCACACGTCGACGATAGAATCATTTTAAAATCATCACAATCCACCTCGGAAAACGTCGAGCGAAATCATTTAATCTCACTTATAAATCGAATCTTACAGTATAACTAACGTCCCGACCTACGTCCCTGGACTAAAAATCATTGTAATATTTTTAATTCGTATCGTCCGAAAAACGTCGAAAGGCCAAAGTGTCTCATCGAGGAAAAAACGAAAAAAAAAAGAAAACAAAAACACACTTTATTCACCAAAGTTGGTGTTTCGAAAATAATATCCGTAGTACGTCATTGATCGCAATAGTTGTTATATTTATTTTATTCCATCGGACCTTGAAGGACTAACTAGGACACCACAGAAGTGCGCGAAAGAGAGTTGTAGACCGAAGCTGAGATTTGTTATAGATGTATCGAGCAAAAAAAGAGGTAAATAAAATTACCTTAGTCATTAAATTACAACCACGATTTGTAGATATATATATATATTTATATAATTGTTCCTTTTTTGTTTTTGTTGTTCTTGTCTCATTGATTGTTTCGATTCGTAACGCACCATTAAAGTCACGTGACGCAACTCGTTGCCCGGGGTTTGAGAATTCTTGTTATTTCCGGCGCGAGACCTTGAAACGTGTAATTCGAAGTTCATCGGGACTCGATATCGATTCACCGCGGAGCATTCTCGCGGCTGGCGATCGTTCTTGGACTGCATCCGTGCGGCATCTCCACGGATTGGAATGTAGAGATGCGGACTCGAGCATCCGGCGGCGAAGCATTTTGGACACGAAGTTCCAACAACCGCAGGTATTTGAATTGATTTAGTTGCCATGTCGATGGCATAGTTTGGCCAGTTACACAACTAGCCAAACTATGCTATCCATACGGCAATTCGATATAGACGGACGAATGAACATGGCGTAGCAACCGCAGAAATTACGGTAATTTCCGCTAACTTTTTATACCCTTAAAAATAACTGCAAAAATATCCATAGTTGAAATTCTATTGCAATTCAACATTTTTTTGTTTGAGTAACCGAAAAAAATAACCGTAAGCGCGCATGCGCGGAAGTTGAAATACCGTTATTTCCATGAAGTAATAAAAAGGGACCTGGAAGTACCGTAATTTGGTTCGGTTATTCTACGATTATTCTTTTTAAAAAACAACGGTTACTCAAGTCGCTGGGGATGTTCGCGTGGAGGCAACCTAATTTCTTTACCGACATGTGTTCCAAGGTCATTTGGGTAGAGGGGTTGGACTTTATATTACAACCCTCATCTTATATATAGATATATATGTATATATATTTCACGAAGCATTTGCCGCCCTCGACTTCGCTCAACACATTCACATTTAATCCGAAATAACGCAGTTGAGTTACATTTACATTTATTTGCTATGATTGATATAACACTAATTCTATTTTTATAAGTTTACGAAACATAACGAGCGATGAACACACGCAATGGACTTTATTCAATCGTAACGCCAGTCTTGAAACACGTCGTAACAATTACAATCATCGTCGCTACACCGTGAGATTTCATGCTTTTGCCCCCCCCCCCCCCCCCTTCCCCTCTCCTCCCTCTCTCCTATACTCTGCTTTTTATTTGCCACCCATTCGATTAAATCGAGCCGGTGAATCAATATGTAACATTTAAATGCTTTAACATCGATAACACCTATACATCCATCGTATACGTTTGCCTTCGTCTCCGCAATTTTTTTAAAATTCAATCTCAACATTCGAAACATAATATCGGAATATCGCATTGTGTTTCTTTTTAACAGCCAACATAACGTAGTATTCACAGAATGTTGCCGCGAACGCAATTAAGATACGCGAGTACACATTCTCAAGCAAAAAAATATGCGATCGTGGATCATTCGCGATTCCAAGTACGCTTTAATTCGGTATGTGGTTAATTAAAAAAAATAAATAAAAAATAAATAACAATACCATGTAACAATTAAAAGAGATCACAGCTGCGTGCAATTATATCGCGGAAAAAGTTGACTATGTTGAGGTCACGTCGGACAATCATGTTGAAGGAATTTTAATACTAGAATACCGATGAAACTTCTAACGTTCGTTTACAGCGGATGACAGTCATCCGACAGAGTCTGGTAAAACGGGTGCTAAAATAGAAATCCTTACAGGAGTTGAACAAAAAGTTGCCAAAATTAACATCAGAATATTTTTAATTCACTCAGTGCGAAAATTGCAGTTTTACGCACGCTTGCGTAAAACCTTATTTTCACGACTTGTGAAATTAATTTTTGTAGGATACTCGTGCGAAAAACTTCTTCTTTACTCGTGTGATTGCAATACTTGCCTGCGGTTCGTAAAAACTCACACTCGTCAGAAAAAATGTATCGCACTAGTATCGTAATGTATAATTCTTCCGAACGAGCATAACCTAAAATAATAAAGTTGTCCTTCCATTTTGGTCGCGGGAGCTCGAGAGGTGCCCTCCGTAAAATGTTTAGTGCCGATCGTACCAGACTCTCCCGGACCCGAGCCTTATCAATAAATGTCTTGTCACAACGAAGCAATATTATTAACGAGGTAGATCTACCACTTGTAAGCTCATTACGCCCCCCGAGTCAACTTCCGAATCCTCGTGTACGGTCATTCTTCTATTTTTCCTATATTTTCCTCCCCTTTCATTTACTCCTTTATTTCAACGACAACCCAGATAGAAAAACGACGGCACGGAGACGAAACGGTGGCGGAACCAATGGTAAGATGCCCGTTTGACGGCACGTTTTTCTATCTGGGAAGTCACATCATTACCATTTTTTGTTAAATTCTACATGATAATTATTTTCCGGCGATCTTCGTGACTCACCGAGCGCCATGATTGGGACCGGTCGGAATCACGAAAACGCCCGAAACATGTTAGGTACGCGTAGATATGCACCGGTTAATCGCGTTCGCGGGTAAAACTGATATTCTCCACGAGATATTCATGAACGTGTCCTTAATCGAGGCGACTCGCCTAGTCTCGCCCGAATAATTTCTCCTATCTCTAACCGTGTCATCCCTCGTCGAACTTTATCCCAAGTAACGCCCCCGATCTCGAAGGCAACTCTCGCTCTCCCTGGTGGCTCGATTTAGAACTCGGTCTGGGGCCGCTTTGCGAGCCACTCTACGATCGCCGGTATCTCGTGAACCCTCTCCTTCAGGCCGCGGAGCGCTGGATAACTCTCGAGCGGTGCCGTGCCGAATATCTGCTCGAAATTCTCCAGCGCGACGGCGAACACGAAGTCTGCCCACGTTGTCTGCGATCGGCGAAAAGAAAAGGGGATTACACATAAATTTACGAGTAAAGCGTGGAATATCCACGCGCGACGGTGCTGCCATTATCATTGTAGCGTTCGCCCGCGCAAGTATCCATTCCGCACAGTACTTTCGTTCCGACATGTATTTTAATTATTTTCTATATTAAGGTACTTCACGGAATAACTGCTTCGTGCAATATTAACCCTCTGACCCTTCGTGGAAAGAACCGTCGGACTAAATTATAACTCGCAGGCTATTGTGTAGTAAAAATTTGCTCCTAATTAAAAGAATAATGTTACATCGGTAAATGATTAAGTATTTTTGCTCTTTGTGCACATGCGCACGTGTGTGATACGAAGTTAATTGAGGGTGGGTAATTGGTTTCCATGAACCGATTTCTTGATAAATATTCCACGCAATCAAAATTTTCGCGAAACTCGTTAACAACGAAATATCCCATTAACGGATTTAATAAGCAATACGAGTTATCATCGTTCGGCGAGATGATGATAAATAATCTTTCTAAAATGTACTCACGTTGGAACCGACAGCGTATCCTCCGTTCTCCTTTATAGTCTGCTCGAATTTGTTCAGATAGAACGGTATGGTCTGATTGAGAAGCTTGATCTTCCGTTCTTCTTTTTTAAATAGATCCTCCTCCGTTCTGAATTGGAATAGAACTGCGAGATTGTGAATATCACAGTGAATCGTTGAACAGGCGTGCGTGACGTTTAAACTTTTAGTTTTAGTTTACGCTTTTAGTTTAAACTTTTAGTTTACACTTTTGGTTTAAGTTTTTAGTCTAAACTTTTAGCTTAATCTTTTAGTTTAAACTTTCAGTTTAAACTTTTAGTTTAAACTTTCAGTTTAAACTTTTAGTTGAAACTTTTAGTTTACACTTTTAGTTTAAACTTTTAGCTTTAACTTTTAGTTTAAACTGTTAGTTGAAACTTTTAGATTAACTTTTAGTATATCTTTGGTCATCGAGGTTCGGCTCTTTATGGGAAGATTGGCTAAACACTTAAAAAATGCAAAGAGATCATTTTCATTTACCTAGTTTAAGATCGCCGACGGTGTCGACGAGGGCGTCGCACAGCATAGATTCCCACTCGTTCTGCCCCGCGAGACCGTGCTTCCTAGCCAGATATCTCGCAAATGCGTTGCTCTGGCCTATGGGCTTCCCGTCGATTTCCAACACGGGCAGCATCCCGTAAGGCATCGCTAAACGAAGGCGCGTTATGAGCGAGGTACAAAGGGTAACGCTACTCGCAATAAAGTTAAATAAGAAATGCATTTATTTCATTTTCAATTTCAAACATTTCCTGGCCTTTGTGAAGCGAACTTTACATTTCCTTCAGCATTAATATCACTTCAGCGTTCTTTCATACGGAAGTGCATTGAGCAAAACGCAATCGCCTCCAGGAATATATTGTTCGTGTATTTCTCAATTTTTTTTTTATTTTTCATTTCGTTTGTACGAGTTTTATATAAAAAATCCGCGCATGCACGTATTTTCATTTAGCGGAATTATATGCAACATGAAGAAAACGGCTCTCTGAAAGAAATGCAAGCGCGACACAGTTTTCAATGTGGAAAGATGCGTTTTCACTCCTTATCAGGAATATATTACGAATACACTCATGTTTCGTGCCGAGATTTTATGCTTAATAGAATATTACTTCGAGTGCACTGCAATGTAACTATAAATGTACGAAAGAGGCTTGAAGGATACACTGTAAATATAAATTGTAATTGTATAAACTAAATTATGAAGGCACGTGAAGGAAACGATACTCCGAAAGAAATGCAACTGCGTCACAGAATTCAATATGGGCTGATGCGTTTTCACTCGGTATCAAGAATATATTGCAAATACCCAATCTTTCGAGCCAATATTTTATGCCCAATAAAATAATCCTTTGAGTGCACTTCAATGTGCTACACACATATGAAAATATAGGTAATATTAAAGTATATAACATGTACATGTACGGACGAGGCTTGAAGAATACCCAGCTTTGAGAACATATTTTGGATACCTCAATGATTTTCCGTTCATTATAAATGACAAACCTTTCGTTACACTTACTTTTCTTGAGCTCGGGCCAACGCTCTTTGGAGATCCTTTCGTCCACATAATCTATACCGGCGTGGGCGAATATGTAACGAATGTGCTCTGCCCGACCCCGAGCATTGAAGTATATGAGTTTGTAGTGCGGCTTCTCCTCCGCCATCCTCCGACCCAACTGCAAGGTTCTGCAACTGGTATAGACAATAAATGTGGCACCGTTATTACTTATTCCCGTTTCACCGCAAATTCATGAATCGCGATGTACACTGAAAACAAAATTCGCTCGCGGGTTGCCAAAGAAAAAAAATGTTTGTTTCAATTCTTACAATTACATATGATATTGAAACAATGACTGCAAAACTATCAAGGTAGAATTGAATTTAAAGTAGAATTGAAACAACATTTCTTTCCTTGGCAGCCCGCAAGCAAATTTTACTTGAATCAATGATATTTTTTTTAGTGTTCTAGGGCTGTTTCTACGAAAACTAAAGAGAAGGTAAACGTTCCAATGACCGGACACGTCCCAGTGGCCGCACAAGGCGTGCGTGCAAGGGAGAGATGGAAATACGATTTTTCATGCATGTCCAGGGACTGGGACTGCTCCCTTAAGTGTCCGGGCATTGGTACGTTTACCTTAATCCGAGAAAAGAATTGGGCAAGAACTTGGCAGCGAAACTTTCGAGCTAAATTGGTCGTACATAATACCCTCTCGACCGAAACCAGTCCAGAAACGGGGGTTCAGGAAGATAAATTTAGTTAATGCGAATCTATCCTGAAGTTACTCGGACAGGTTCACATCAGTTCGTCCAAGTTCTACCCCCGCTCGGGTTTACACGGTATCTCGATAGAAGCGCTTCTCGGACGCGATCCTCGATGTGTGATAAGCCCAGCGGTTAACGCACCTTTAACACGCGAGCCGATCGTTATACTCTCGGAATAACTCGCTGTCGACTTTACTTCATATATATCCATCATACTTATGTTACTTATGTAAACATGGATGTAAGATCCAGTAAAATGGGTCATGTGTCACCAGCCCCCCCCCCCCCGATTATTCTAAGATATCATTTTTCGACCGGAAATGCCTCACTTCCGGTTTGAAAATTATATTCTTCTACCGGAAGTGACGTCATGAGATTTCCGGACCGGAAGTGATGTACTTTCGTTACGACGGCACTTCCGGTCGAAAAATGTAATTTTGAAACCGGAAGTGACGTACTTCTGGTGTGACGTCACTTCCGGTGAAAAGTGAAATTTTTAAAACGTAAGTGACGTATTTTAGGTACGACAACACTTCCGCTCGAAAAATGAGATTTTCAAACAGGAAGTGACGTACTTCGGTTACGACGTCACTTTCGGTCGAAAAATGCGATTTTCAAATCGGAAGTGACGTATTTCTGGTATGACGTCACATCCGGTCGAAAAATTAGATTTTCAAACTGGAAGTGGTGAACTTTCGGTACAACGTCACTTCCGGCCGAAAGACGAGATTTTCAAAACAGGGAGTGACGTATCGCCGGTAAATTTCTGGAAATGCAAATTTCTCGGTATCCAAATTTCACCGCCAGGGGCTCGGGCGCGAAACGAGCCACAACAACCTGCCACTCCGAAATAATTCGAAACGACGAGAACCCTAGAAGAGAGTTTGGAGTTGGGAGAACGAATGAGCGAAACAGAGCGAACGTTGGAGTGAATGAGAAGCGAGATATGATCTTGAGAAAAGCTTCGGGGAAAAAGGCTCGGATCCGTGAAAGCGGGTCAAGATGTAACCAAGTCACTTTCAAGACGGCGACGTACGGTCGAGCGATTCTCGCTCTCTCTACAATGACTCCTTTAGCGAACGATGTGACGAAGAGGGTTGGAGTATACAGGGACGATGAAAGAAAAAAGTTGCTGCAGCGTTAAAACGCGAATACGAGAAGCCTCGAGGAAGAGTGTGAAGATCCATCGACGCCGAGGGACTCGCCCGTAGAATTCCTCGCGAATAGAATGGAACTCTCTTTTCTACGAGGATTTCATCTCGTTGCAGAAAGGGTCCTTCTCGTTTCGTCACACAATTTTAATTTATTAGCCTCCACTCGCGCGTTCCTTATAACATCGCACACGTGACAGCGAATTCTTCTTCAAGATTACTGACCGAATTTTTTTTTTTTTTCTTACTCTTTCTCGGTTTTCCCTGCTCGCGGCCACCACGTATTTTTTAGTCCCAGACTCGCCCGTAGAATGTGGCGCAAATAGAAAAGCACTCTCTTTTCTGCGAGAATTTAATCTCGTTCATGGTGGCCACGGTCAAAGAAAACCGGGAAAAGTCGGGGAAAAAAAAATCTTGGTCAGGGAATCAGGGAAAAGTAATTGAATTTCAAAGTTGGTCAGGGGAAAAAGTAAATTATGGCCGAACCTTCTATAAATAAATAAGAAGTACAGAAAAGGGAGCCTTCAAAAACAAAAAAACTGGGAGCATTTTGAAAAAAATAGTATTAAATATTAATACAATAATTAGGCATTTTAATTTGCATCATTACATTTTTGTCAATACAAGTCGTTCGAGGTTGTTCAGGGAAAATTTTTAATTAGTCAGTGAAAAGTCAAGGAATTTTTTTCCGGGGAAAAATGGCCACCCTGTCGTTGCAGAAACGGTCTTTCTCGTTTCGTCACACAATTTCTATTTATTTTCCTCCGCTTGCAAGTTCCTCCTAATATCGTGCACGTGAAAGTGGTTTTTTTTAGACTACTGATCGAATTTCTTTTTTTTCCCCTACTTTCCTCGGGTTTCCCTGCTCGCAGTCACCACGTGTTTTTTATTCCGAACGTATTCGCAACGTAGTCTCAATGTATTTACTATCCTGACGCGTGTTTCGATATCGACGCCGAGGGACTCGTTCGTAGAACGGTCTCGCGAATAGAATAAAACTCTCTTTTTTACGAGGATCTCACCTCGTTTCCGAAAGGATCCTTCTCGTTTCGTCACATAATACTTGCTACGTGCAA
The DNA here is from genome assembly GCA_958510785.1 of Exephanes ischioxanthus. Classification (NCBI taxonomy): domain Eukaryota; kingdom Metazoa; phylum Arthropoda; class Insecta; order Hymenoptera; family Ichneumonidae; genus Exephanes; species Exephanes ischioxanthus. Next base: position 8,625,800 of record OY294024.1, read on the forward strand.
CTCCCTTTTACGTTATTTTCCTCCGCTTGCACGTCCCTTCTAACATCACGCACGTGCAAGTGATTTCTTCTCGTACAAGATAACTGATCGAATTTTTTTTTTTTGTTGCTCTTCCTAACGTTTCTCGGTTTTACTGCTCGCAGCCAGAATTGATTTTTTTAGTCTCAAAGCTTCGACGCGAGTTTCAATATCGACGCCAAGGAACTCACCAATGGAACGAACAGTCTTACGAATAGAATAGAACTCTCTTTTCCATGAGGACTGCGTCCCACGATTTCTGTTTATTTTCTTCGCTTGCACGTTCCTTCCAACACCACGCACGCGAAACTGATTTCTCCTTTCTTAGGTCTCTTGGTTTTTGCCCACATTTCTGCGATTTTTCCTATATTTCTCGGTTTTTCTTACATTTCTTGGTTTTTCCCTACATTTCTTGGTTTCTTCCTACATTTCTTGATTTTTTCCTACATTTCTCGGTTTTTCCTACATTTCTCGGTTTTTCCTACATTTCTTGGTTTTTCCTACATTTCTTGGTTTTTTCCTACATTTCTCGGTTTTTCCTACATTTCTTGGTTTTTCCTACATTTCTTGGTTTTTCCTACATTTCTCGATATTCTTGTTAGGAGCCACCACGAATTTTGTTTAGTCTCAATGTCTCTCCGTATCTGCGACCCGCGTTTCAAGTACCATCCTGCGAACTCGGGAATTCTCGTTCACTTTCATTAAATTCCATTTCCCCGAATGGCGCTTTTCCGTATTGAATTCGTGAGAACTCGACTTCTCGCCTCTGCGAAGTATTTTCATTCACGTCCACACGGATCTTGGTCGCCGAGAATTCTCTTATGCCGTCTGCGCGTTTACTCTCCATGTGGAGTGCGGCTTTAGAGTACATGGCATGTTCAACTCGCGGACCGACGAGCCGTGCGGTTGCACACACGGCGATCTATAGCATTCAACACGGAAACTTCGCGTTCGAGGAAACTCGTTGCAGAACGCTTTCCACGAGTGAACGCCGATGTTAGAGCCGAGGATGGGCGAGAGGGGGCTTCGTTCGGTCTCCGTCGACGTCGACCCATTTCGAATCTCGGCGGCTCGCGAAAAGTCGATAACATCGGCGTCGTATCTTCGTGAAGGCCACGAAACCCGATACGAGCCACTGTCTCTATCGTCTTATACGATACTCCCTCGTAACCGATATATCGCCAATATATCTGCTAAAGCACAGTCTACTGGCATTGCGATCGTTAAGCACATAAGTACTGTGCGGTGACTTACAGAAATCGAACTCCTGACACCCCCTCCCCCCCCCCTCGAACCCCCAGACAAGATTATCGGAAATGCGAACTCGGGCACTCGATAGGGATGAGAAAAAATCACGAAACACGAGAAAAAGAAGCGATTGCCTATATATAAGTACAAATGTATATATAAGTAGAGAGTTGTGACTCGCAGAAGCTGAACTCTCCCCCCCCCCCCTCCCCCCCCCCTCCCCCTCCCCAGACAAGATTATAGGAAATACGAACTCGACAGGGATGAGACAAAATCACGAGACACGAGACAAAAAAAGATTGCCTATATATAAGTGTATATCTATATATAAGTAGAGACTTACAGAAGCCGACCTTCCCCCCCCCCCCGGGCCCGTAGACACGATTATAGGAAATACGAACTCGGGCACTCGACAGGGGTGGGAAAAAATCTCGAGACACGCGAAAAATAATTGTCTCAGGTTTAGTACAGGGCTATCGTTATTTGATAAATATTAATTATTCATTCTATCCAGATAGATAAACGCCATGAAAAGTGGCAATCTCGACATAATGTTTGCGACATGTGCAGCATTTCAGCGCTAACTGCTAAAATTATTGCGTTAACCGCTACTTTTCATGGCGCTTGTCTATCTGGGTAGTTAAAAAATGACATAAACGCGAGCGAAATGTACGTCAAGTATGACTAAGCACTTTAATAGATCTGCATATATCGTTTTTCGATAAAACTGTGATTACGGACTATGTAGGGCGCAGCTGACGATCATCCAACAAGCATTTTCGATTCCACTGTATGTGCACGTTATGCTCGGTGAGGAAATGACGTTGAGATCAGGTACATTGTAATCCCGAGCTGTATTTCATTTCCGGTAATAGTGCGATCGCGGGGGTTCCGTTATTTCCTCGGAAAAAATATAAAATCTATGGATTAACGAGCTCCTGAAAGGGGGACGCGAAATAAAAATCGACTACTGGGTATCAATATATCACATCGATATACGTATATCGATCGAAAACTGTGATTACGGGATATGTAGAGTACAGCCGATGATCATTCAACAAGTATTTTCGATTCCACCCCACGTATATGTTATGCTCCGTGAGGAAATGACATTGCGACCAGGTATATTTCATTTCCGGTAATAGTGGGTTCGCGGGGGGTCCGTTATTTTCTCGGCAAACGATAAAATCTATCGATGAACGCGCTACCGAAAGGGGAGCGTGAAATAAAAATCGATTACTCGGTATCAATATATCACATCGCTATATGTATACCATATGTGGGGCTGAAAGTAGATTTTATGTACAACGCAACGTCCATTACGTATCTGCTATCCTACAGAAATAAGTTTGAGTCTCTAGTTGAGAGGTAAGAAAGAATGAATGGAATGAACTACTGTGTGCAGAGAAAGTGTGAGTTTTCGCGCGTATAATGAAAATATTGCGAGCGAAAAATCTGGCAAGTACGATTATAATAGTAATTTACGATACTAGTGCGATAAAACTTTTTCTAACGAGTGTGAATTTCCAGCACGGGCCGAATGCAAGTGTTGCAATCACACGAGTTTTTCCCGCGAGTATCGTATCAAGTTTTACTTCACGATGTGTGAAAATGGGGGTTGTGCGTACTATTGCGTAAAACTGCCCTTTTCGCCCGGCGTGATGTAAACACTTTAACAGATATGCATAACTCATACATCGATGAAACTGCGATTACGGAACATGTAGGGTAGAGCGGATGATCAGCAAACAAGCATTTTCGATTCCATCCCACGTGAACGTTACGCTCCGTGAGAAAATGACGTTGCGATCGGGTACATTATAAGCCCGAGCGGCATTTCATTTCCGGTAATAGTGCGAGCGGTGGTTCTGTTATTTCCTCGGAAAAAGATAGAATCTATGGATTAACGCGGCACCGAAGTCGGGGAGAGGAATAAAAATCGATTACTCGGTATCAATATATAGCATCAATATACGTATATCGTGTATGGATATACTGAAAGTATATTTTATGTATAACGCGACGACCATTACCTATCTGCTATCCTGCCGCAAAAAGTTTCAGAGTTTGGTTGAAAGGTGGGGAAGCAGGAATGAAATGAACTACGGTGTGCGCAGGAAGGATGAGTTTTCATGTGAAAAATATTAAAGACGAACGTCGAATTTAACGGCTCGACTATTCTGTGCTGAAAGAGGCTTCCCGCCGGGATTCTTGCAAAGGGAGCCAATAACCACGAGACAGGAATTCATTGTATTTACGCGTTCCGTTTTATACGAGAAAACCTCTGTACACCAGTTATTCGAATCGTCAATATTTCCGAGTAGATTACATTCAATAAAAGATATAAAACTAACGAAGAATCAAAGCCGACTGCTGAAAGAGGCAAGGCATGAATATATCGAGATATTACAGCGAAACTAGCGAAACAAGTTTTTCTCAGCCAATCGGCATCGCTTACGTTTCGTCGGCACGATCGGCAACCTAACCTAACTTAAAGTTGTTCGGTCGACGAGCGCGTTCGTCCCGAGAAGCGAGACTTGGGGTTAAAAAAAATTGCGTATGTGCTAATCGGTGCTATTATTAATTATGTAAGTCCTGATCAGTCTGTTGGACTTGTGTATATCTTTCATGACAAATGCCGTGATTGTCGTTCGATAATGCGTACACCCAGGTAGCTAAAAGATAGTATGAAAAAGTCATCCAGATGGGTTAGATATGTCCGTCCGGATCGTAACCATAAGCTATTCTACGTCCAAAAGTTAACTTTTAGACGTAGAGCTTATAGTCACCGACCGGACGGATATATGTAACCCATTTGGATGACTTTTTCATACTGTATTTTTGCTACTTTCGGACACAAATGGATTGAAACTTTTTACCTCGTGTCTCTCGCACTCAAATGTGTTCGACCTCCCTTTAAGGCCCTGTCTCAATCTTGTCGAGGTTTCGGCAAGAGCCGGGAAATTGCTTAGAAAATTGGGGAAAAATAGAATTTCCCTCGATGATGGGACATTAATGGCCTCTGTAACGAGCCTCGGTTTAACACAGTGTTGTGGTGTGTGGTATTGTTTCGAAGCATCTAAAATCGAGTCCAGTGTTTGATCATCGAAAATTGATGATCGACTCCGTGCGGCATGACGGCGGAACGGGATGGGCGAGAAACGGCCAACGGAACGTTCAGCCCGGCGGGTCACTGAAGCGTAGCGAAGCAGCGAGGACGTCACGTGACACGAGGACGGCTTTTCAACGGCTAGCATAAATATTGGTGGGTCACGACGGTAGAAGGGTAAACTTGATGAATATTCCGAGCCCTGGGGGTTGTTGAACCAACGAACAAAGCTCAGGCAGTGGGTACGTAGACGTAAAATCAATGCTCTGTGCTAGGAGACACATTAATTCGGAGATAGAGCGAAGGTTTCGCGTTTTAAGCCGTGCCCGTGCGAACAACCGTATTAGCTGCGTGCGCGCGCACCCAGATTCAATTCTTGTGTGCGCGTGCGCACACAACGAAATTAAATTAAGTGAATGGGAAATGGATTAGATACAGTGTAACAAAAATTTTATATTTAATGCCCAATTGCGATGAGAAAATAAAACAGTTTTTCATTGAAATTAAAGTAAATTATGAAAAATAGAGTATTTCCAATGTTTTTAATACATTGAAGATTAATTTTTCATCACAATTATACATGAAATTTAATATACCAGTTTTTGCATAAAAACTTCCAGTCCGGGGCATTAAATTTCGTACGAATTTTTTTTAGTGTGTCGAGACAAAAAAGCCTTCGTAGAAATACTTTCGACCTCGACTTTCCCCATTCGTGGTCACGTCCTCTTTTAATCGGAAATCCTCTCTCGACCCGCTTTTTTCTGTCCATCCTTTGCCCTTCGTTCTGGTACAAACTCTCCAAGACTTTTTTTTTTTTACTATCTTCGCGCTAAAAGCCTCTGTTCCGTACTTTGGCGGAGACTCATTAATTATACGGCAGCCTCGTCGTCGTGAGGTGAGATTCGGATTAAAGTCCCTACTCGCTATATCTCAGAGAACATTATTACCGTCGACGCGTACTCTGCAATAAAAACGAAGAAATTTTAATGAAAATTTCATTAATCCGACGACACTTTATTTTCCCTTGTTTAAAGAGGAAACCGAGATTTTTTTTCCGGCAACATATTTGTACGCAAAATAATTTCGAAAAAAAGTTGGGCGTAATATTTTTATACTGATTTCTCATTATTATTCGTTTTCTTCAATTTTTGGTTTAAACGCTATAAAAATATTCACTAACAGTAATTTTTTTTTTAAGTGGCTTTTATCAAAGATGAGGAATCTATTAATATAATTAAACACTTTGTGCGTGAATCACCCAATCTGAACGAACCTTTCACCGCTATTATTCTACAGCACTTCACAGCAAAATATCCGCCTCGTTCCGTCATTTTGCCGGTTTTACTTTATTTTCTTTTGTCGCGCAGTTAATCCTCGCTTGCCGAGTTCAGACGAGGGGACGTATAGCGGCAATAGAGACGACGAAAGATCCCCGGCCAGCCCGAGAAACGGAACGGGAAAAGTAAATTTAATTTCGAAGCGGCAATGGCAGCTTCAATGTTCTCTCTTCTTCATTTACTTTGGAAAGAACCTTGATGCTGAAAGTTACCAGGCGCCTTTGTCCTCTAGCTCAATGGACCGATAACAGTAAGGTCTCTATTATTATCTCTGTTGGCCCTGCAAGGTACGACCTTCCACTTTTAAATCGATCCTCAAACGTTTCTGTATTTTGGGCACAACACCGTAGCGCCCAAACCATTTTTCACAGAATAGTTTTCTTGCTTCGTCGTAGCAAATTTTTCAAAATGACGAATACTCCCTATGTCCCGGCAACTTGTTTCCGGCAAAACGTAATAAAATTATGCATTTTTTTACATTTCTGTAGTTTTGTATTTTTGAATGCCTGTGTTTCTGTTCTCGTATTCTGGGCCCAACACCGACGGCCCAAAGTACTTTTTATAAAATAACTTTTTGCTTCGTGGTAGCGAATATAAAAAAAAAAGTGACGAATATTTATTATGTCCCAGACTCGTTTCCGGAAAACTCTTATAATATTACACATTTTTAAAATTTCTGTATTATGTATGACAAATTGAAAGGCTTACGGTACTCCCCCTCCCCCCTTTGCCCCTACAAATTTTAGCAGAAGTCGGGCGCGTTGTCAAAGCATTAACCCACACGGTGACCTTGCGGAATTTTAACGAAGGCATAAAAAAAAGCTCGTCGGAATTTCAGTCCACTCTTCAGTGGCCTCGGCCATAATTCTTTTTTTTTCAACCCCCTCGCCCAGTTCAGCTCTCGGGCTGCCAGTCCGCACGTGCAACCAGCGTACACTCGATCCGTCACGTCAATCGCAAATGTTCGTAAAAAAAAAAGAAACATCGTCGAAGAAAAATATTTTTTTTATTAGCGTTTTCAAATGCATGCAGAAGTAAAATGGTAATGCGACGTTTCGGTACTTTATCACGGCGGGCTTCTGACGTTTTGAAGTTTTATTCGCGTCCGAAGGAAGTTTATATTCTTTAAAAAAAAAAAAAGAAAAGAAAAGTACATCTCCGAAGAAAAAATATTTTTTATTTGCGTTTTCATATTAATGCAGAAATAAAATAGTAACGCGAAGTTCGGATAATTTATCACGGCACCCTTCCAGTATTTTAAAGTTTTATTCGCATCCGAAGGAAGTTTATTATTCGTAAAAAAAAGGTACATCGTCGAAGAACAATATTGTTCATTAGCGTTTTCAAATGAATGCAGAAATAAAACGGTGATGCGAAGATTGGAATAATTTACAACAGCAGTCTTCTGATATTTTGAAGTTTTATTTGCGTCCGAAGGAAGTTTATACTCTTTAGAAAAAAGGAAAGAAAAGTACATCGTCGAAGAAAAAATATTTTTTATTTGCGTTTTCATACTAATGCAGAAATAAAATAGTAACGCGAAGTTCGGATAATTTATCGCGGCAGCCTTCCAGTATTTTAAAGTTTTATTCGCATCCGAAGGAAGTTTATTATTCGTAAAAAAAAGGTACATCGTCGAAGAAAAATATTGTTCATTAGCGTTTTCAAATGAATGCAGAAATAAAACGGTGATGCGAAGATTGGAATAATTTACAACAGCAGTCTTCTGATATTTTGAAGTTTTATTTGCGCCCGAAGGAAGTTTATAATGACGCGTCTACACAGAGACGAATGGTTAAACACCCACGAGCTTATTTATCGCTCGAGGCAATTGAAATTAATTTCTCGTCAACGGCCGCAGTTCCGAACGCACATACACACTGTGTAATAAGCATACCTGATAAACATGCATAATACACGCTGGCCCTACGGGGCCATAAATGGTAGTGCAGCAGGACGAAGGTGGGGCGAAGGTTGAATAAAATATTTCAATTCGCCACAGCTTCGAAACTGTCAACGGCTGTGCACCCTTCGTCGTGTCCGGCGTTCCTGCTCTTCGGCCCGAGCGACTTTAATATTAAAGCTGTAAGCTTCTCGTTATTTAATCCTCGTCACAATTGACCGCTCGTAATCTCCCGGCATGACAATAGAAACGATAATGTTATCGCGACTTAGTGACAAATCGTTTGTCAAGCGGATTTCCATTTTATGAGCGCTTTTGAAATTACATGCGGAAGGTGTCTCAACGAATTTTCAACGGACTCGTTCGAATAGGTTTTGTACTTGGTGGTTTTTTAGACGGATACGGTGGATTTTATAACACAGTGGAAACTCCGTTATTGCGCGATCCTTTTTGTGCACCATTTCGCCCAAAATACATCGTGTTTCTGCAAGGTGAAGCGTTTCGAACGAATTTTCAATAGGATTGTTTGAATAGATTTCGTACTTGGTGGTTTTTTATGCGGATAAGGTGGATTTGACAATACAGTGGAAACACCGTTATTGCGCGATCCTTTTTGTACACCATTTCGCCCAAAATACATCATGTTTCTGCAAGTTGAAGCGTTTCGAACGAATTTTCAATAGGATTGTTTGAATAGATTTCGTACTTGGTGGTTTTTTATACGGATAGGGTGGATTTGACAATACAGTGGAAACGCCGTTATTGCGCGATCCTTTTTGTACACTATTTCGCCCAAAGTACATCGTGTTTCTGCAAGGTGAAGCGTTTCGAACGAATTTTCAATAGGATCGTTTGAATGTATTTCGTACTCGGTGATTTTTTATACGGATAGGGTGGATTTGACAATACAGTGGAAACACCGTTATTGCACGATCCGTTTGTACACTATTTTGCCCAAAATACATCCTGATTCTGCAAGCTGCAGCGTTTCGAACGAATTTTCTGTAGGATCGTTTGAATAGATTTCGTACTCGGTAGTTTTTTTATACGGATAAGGTGGATTTGACAATACAGTGGAAACACCGTTATTGCACGATCCGTTTGTACACTATTTTGCCCAAAATACATCCCGCTTCTGCAAGCTGCAGCGTTTCGAACGAATTTTCAATAGGGAGGTTCAAGTAGGTTTGGTACTCGGTGGTTTTTTTAGACGGATAAGGTGGATTTGATAATACAGTGGCAACCCTGTTATTGTACGAGCCGTTTGTACACTACTTCGCGCGAAATTCACTTTGTTTCTGCAAACAGCTGCATTCCGAATGAATTTTCAATAGGGGCGTTCGAATAGGTTTCATACTTGCAGTTTTGTATACGAAGACGGTGGATTTGATACTACAGTGGAAACGCAGTTATTGCACGCCCCGTCGGTACACTATTTCGCGCGAAATGCGCCCCGTTTCTGTTCCCACATGGCTCACAGATATTCCGTTAATGCCTCGTTCCATTAACGTGGGTCCTAACGGAGTTTGCACTGTAGGAATAAAACCGTTCAACATTTAACCGTGCCAGTGTTTTGCTTTAAATTGTAACGACGATATTTTGCTTACACTTGACATCAATTTTTATGTTTCCATTTTTTGGTAAAAAGAAGAAAAAAATGTTGGGCCTTTTAGTGAGATTTCGGGAGAATGATTGCATGCAATTCGACTAGGCATTCCAACTATTTCGTTCCTCCAAATAAGGTCCCGAGCCTACGACTGCTATTTTTATTTGGCGCCTGGGAGGAATCCCTCGGGCGCCACTTTAGCGGGATCACTTTTGGCAAATTTCTCGCCTCAAAGTTTACATACGTTCAAATACCCTCGCCAAATAGCAGCTCAATCGCCAGCCCCAAATCAAATTTATTAAACAAACAATCTCTCTCTCTTAACTTTCTCGCAAAACGTAAAAAAAAAAAAAATAGTCCATCAATGTTCCTCCACAATCATAACGAAAAAAAAAAATCTGCATAACTTATCGACGCTCTAACGCCACTGAGGCACAAGCAACCCCCATCACCCTCCATCGCACCCTCCCGACTTCGCCACACTTTCCCAGTGTCTCGAATTTACAATTTTTTTTTGTCTCAGCCACTAATAATGGAACTCACCGACTTATCGACGGAAGTCCGGAGTTCGATGAACACTCGAGCAAAGCTCGGGACGAACTGAAACGCTGAACCCGTATGAACCGATCCGTAGCTGTTCGCCCGTGTTAGTTTCTTCGGCTCTACTTGCGCCTCTCCATGTCCCTGTCTATCCATAGCATTTCGACCCACCAACGGCGTTAAAACGTGCCGCGCAACCTCGCAAAATTTATGACGTACCAGCAGGGCGGGGGGGTTCGAAGGGGGAGGGTGGAGGGTGGCCGAGGGACACCCGCGGCAACCCCCCGGAGCGGAATCGGCGGCGCGCGCGCGTTCGCCCCCACACATCAACCCTCCGATCCGTCGCCGAAACCGAAAGCTCGGTGCGCGCGTCGCTCCCTCCACAGTCCTTTCCACCCCCGCCGGATGTTCCCCGCCACCGGTGAAAATCACCGTAGAGTTCCCCCCCCCCCCCCCCCCCCCTTCCGCAAGTCCGTGGACGGTATAGCGCCGAAATAATCGTCCTTGTTGGTTCCCGACGGAGCGTCGAGTTGATAATAATAAGAGGCGCGGAGCTGGAAAGCTCTCCAATGACTCCCTTTATTTTTACCTTTTTTCGACAGACATCCGAGACTCGACTACTGGCCATTACGCCCGATTACAACCCGCCCGGTCGGGTGTGCGCCGGTGAGGACTCGGCGAATTTCACTCTCAGGAATTACCCTTACGCTATATGTCTCCTCGAACGTGTACGTAATGGGAGAAGACTTTAGCGTTGTTCTTTTTTGCATTTTACGCAAAAAAGTTTTTTAATCAGTGGCACCGAAGTGTTTTTTTGCAGAAACACTGTAAAAAAAATTTGTATGAAATTTAATTTACAAAATATAATTTAAAAACTGGTATATTAAATTTAATTGTGATGAAAAAATAACGTTCAGTGTATTAAGAACATTGGGAATACTTTATTTTTAATAATGTACTTCAATTTTACCATGAAAGTACCTTAATTTTTATCATTTACTTTAACTTCGATGAAAAAGTTAAACAAACTTTCATTACAATTGTACGCTAAATTTGATGGATCTGTTTTTGCATAAGAACTTCCAGTTCGGTGCACTAAATTCACTATGTTTTTATTACCAGTGCTCGATATTCACTCTCGATCCACGGTTTTTACCGTTAATTTTCCATTTCTAGATATTAGCTGAACCCTGGAATATTGGATTGCACGATTAAAACCGCCCGCTCGGTATCGCGTATGTTATACGTCGAGTACGTAATCATTTCTATATAATCGATGGATAATAATATCGGGAGCTCGTCAACAAACGGGCTCGGCGCGTTTCTCTCGTGTGTGGATGGACAAACCACCCCGTTAATGGCGCTTCCGGCGATAACGGTCGATTCTGGCACGGATTTGCACGGTACCCGATAGCCGGATTGCAGGAGAACTGTGAATTCACTGCATATCCATCGGCAACCACATGCCGGGCTTCGCAAACAACAATTTCTCGCTGCGAACGCATCAGGATTTCCCCATAACACAATAGTTGGACGATGCGTGCGCTACTTGAAGGGCTCGAAGCCTGATCCGCGAGGCCGGACACGTTTCGTTGTTGCCGCACTTCGATGAATAATAAATTATTATCCTCATCCTATAAATTATTATGATTATCATTATCGATTATTATTATTTAATTGAATTTATTGACGGACAGACTCCTTTACATAGAACTCAAAAGTTGTTAACCGAAAACATGAGGCATATAAACGTTGAATGTACATAAAACATAATACATAATACAGGCAAATATTTTTCGTAAAAAAAAAAAACCATCAAATATACATAACTATAAAAGAAAGAAAAACATATCATAATCTATTACGATTGTTATCATCGATTACGATTTTGATCAAAAACTGATGTATAATAATAATAATAATAACAATAATAATAATAATAATAATAATAATAATAATAATAATAATAATAATAATAATAATAATAATAATAATAATAATAATAATAATAATAATAATAATAATAATAATAATAATAATAATAATAATAATAATAATAATAATAATAATAATAATAATAATAATAATAATAATAATAATAATAATAATAATAATAATAATAATAATAATAATAATAATAATAATAATAATAATAATAATAATAATAATAATAATAATAATAATAATAATAATAATAATAATAATAATAATAATAATAATAATAATAATAATAATAATAATAATAATAATATAGGGGGCGGGACGAAAGCGCGTGTTTCTCGTGTATGGATGGACAAATCACCCCGCTAACGACGTTTCCGGCGTTAACGGTCGATTCGGTCGCGCATTGGCACCGTGCCCGATGGGACGATAGCTGGGGTCCAGGCGATCTGTGAATTTAGTGCATACCCATCCGCAAGCACATGCCGGGCCTCGCAGCCGACCATTGCTCGCTGCGAACGCGTCAGGATTTCCGCGTGACACAATAGTTCGACGATGAGCTCGCTGATTTAAGGGACCGAAGCCGGATCGGCGATGTGAGACGCGTTTCGTTGTTGCAGCGCGGAAAGATGCGCCGTTCGTTGCGCTGGCCGTTGCCTAGGGGGGGAACGGGAGACGAGAGTGTGCATTAAATATTATGCCGTTAATCGGCCAGGCCGGGCCTGTTAGTTTCATTACGTTCCCTCCATCTTCGTGAGTTTCGCACAATGGAACAACCTCCACCTCCTCCACCCACGACATTGGGGCCACTAGGCCTCTGTTACACGCGTTCCACTGGAGTCACTCTGTCGCATCGTGACCTCAGCTCAAGAAACCACAAGAGCGTGTTCGGACATTCTCACGAATGCAAACAAACAGAAGCTGACTCGGTCAGTTACAAAGTAAGAGACGGCATTCAGTTTTGTTTCATTATTTCGAAGGTCTTCGAAGGTCAAAGTACGAGCGTCTTCAGTCGACAGTCGAATAAGCGCTAACAATTTGATCTTTTACGGAAGAGTTTGGTAGTCTAAAAAAAATATTACGGATTTCGTTACCGACTTAGTTTCGATCCGTGATGTTTTCGCAACTTTGCGATGTTTCATGCATCGATACTTCGGAAGGTTAATCCTACCGCTTTCAGTTTACGCCTCTAACGTTTTGCCATCCCAGGTGGCAACAAATAGTTAGATATCAAAAAGTAATCTTAATGGGTTTTACATATTTCCGTCTGGACCGTATCCGAAAATTACGACCAGCCCAAAAAGTTAACTTTTGGACGTAGGATTACTTATAGTTACCATCCGGACGGACATACGTAACCTATTTAGATCACTTTTTTCATACAAAAGATGTACAAAAGATCTACATTTCTATTTCTGCGACATTCTCGGCATCTGTGTTTATCCTACCTATTATTTGTTATTTTGTATTTCTGTTCTATTGTATATTTATTTTGTATATCTTTTGGCTTATCTGTAGATTGGCGTGATTTGTTCGTACGTATGTTTTTTTGTACCTGGGCACGGTGTTCTTAGGGGGCCGGGGCCCCAGAACACTAAATGAAAGTTTCTACCTATCGATATATTTTTGCTGACTGCGATCGAAAACGAAGAAAGTCAATTTTCCAAGCGAAATCTCGCGATTACATTGTATCTCGCCAGGAGGGGAGCCATTTATCGGCTTTGTCTCCATCTGGGTAACCTCGGCCAGACGCCATCGCCAATGGGACATCGCACTACTGATTGCACTAAGGTTACGACCGCCTCTGGAGTCGGAAGAATGGAGCGCGTAGAGCGCGTGCTGGTAATCGTGAATGGCATCAACAGCAGTAAGCGGCGGCTAGATGCGTAGGAGTCCGGTTAAACGAAAGCCCTCTAAAAAGCCTCCGCCGTCCACACGTCCGCAACTTTTGTTATCCCGGTACGAAGCAGATGATGCAGTTTAGTGCAAGGTTAGCCGGCGATGAGTGGAGTGCTGGCAATCGGCTCTGCTGTCGCCTGTTTCCCTCGGTCTCGCCGATAGACCGAGATCCAGCGGAAAAACGACCGTCGTCCTCGTTACTTCTTCTGTGAGTGAACACACTCGTATTACGGTAGCAATCGGCTCTATATGTAGCGACATACGCGACGGGAATAGTCAGTATCGGTGAATTCCTCGGTTACACCGAACTGAGGCGAAATAAATGTGGCGCGTTTTTTTTTTTTTTTCAATGGATTCATTTATCAAGGCGTCCGTGACATGGAACTTGAAAAAGGATGAATGTAAGATGCTTTTTTGGGCATTTTATTTCAATATTTTCTTCTTTATTTATTTTTTTTTTTTTTTGAGGGGTTTATTTATCGAGGCAACCGTAACCTACTTACTCCGACATTGAACTTGAAAAAGGGTGAATTTAAGATGCTCTTTGGGATTTTTATTTTGATATTTTTTATTATATATTTTTATTTCAAAGAAATGCATTTAATTATCAAGACCACCGTGACCTACGTGCTTCGACGTTAAACTTTAAAAAGGATGAATGTAAGATGCTCTTCGTGCTTTTTATTTCGATATTTTTTTTTTTTTTTTTATTTTTTTTTAATGGATTTATTTATCAAAGCGGCCGTGAGCTACGTACTTCAACGTTGAACTTGGAAAAGGATGAGTGTAAGATGCTTTTTGGGTATTTTATATTAACAATTATTATTATTTTTTGAAGCCGACCGATGTGCTTCGACATTGTAAAGTTCAATTGTTCTCACGAGCGGATGCAGTTATAATTTCCATTCCCATTTCGATGAGTCGTACTGACAAAAAAAAAGATATATATTTATTTCCGATCTGCGAAGCCCGAGCGAGCCAGCCAGAAAAATGCCACACAGTTATTTTTTTACTGACAAAGTTTTGACAATGACGGAGCGGATTCAGACCGGCTTTTTAATTTGTTGCGAACCCTGTTAGCTTCCGTTTCGATTCAATTAATTTGGCTCGCGCTCCTTCGTAATCCCATTGACATCCTGTATTTAACGTCTGGCCCTCGTGAAATCCGATTACGGGTCGCAGCTTCGAATCAACGACGGTAATGCACCCCGAGATAAACACACAGTAAAATTCCAGCAACATTATCGTTCCATTAGTTTACTTGAACGTGGCAAACATTTTTTGCAATCCTTCTACGAAGCATCGAAATACTCTTCGGTAAAATACATTTTTTTTCTTCGTGCCTTGGCGCTATACGACCCGAAATCGGGCAGACGCATAGTAGATGCGCCCATTGTGTTGAAATAGTATTTGTAAAATAATAATATAATAAATTTATGGTAAATTTATGGTAAATTTATAGTAAATTTATAGTAAATTTATAGTAAATTTATAGTAAATTTATAGTAAATTTATAGTAAATTTATAGTAAATTTATAGTAAATTTATAATAAATAAATAAATAAGTAAATAAGTAAATAATATCATTATATACCGGTTAATTCGCTCATTTCCTTGGACGTGGCAAACATTTTTTGCCGTCCCTTTACGGCGCATCGAAATATTCTTCGGTAAAATCAATTTTTTTTTGTCCTCGCAAACAGTTCAGCACTATGCGACGCGAAGTCGCGAAGCATACGGTATCGCCCAGACGCAGTCTGGGCGATACCATATATCAGAAACATTGTCGTTGCATATCGGAAACATTGTCGTTGCATATCGGAAACATTGTCGTTGCATTAATTTACTTGGATGTGGTAATAATTTATTGCCCTCCATAGCACGGAGCCGCAAAGTACTCTTTGGTAAAATCAACTTTTTCCCACGTGCCATCGGCTCAGCACTATGCGACGCGAAGTCCCTACAGACATACCTTATCGCGTAGACGCACAGTAGATACACCTGTTGTATTGAGCATTTGTATAATAAATTTATAATGAATTTATAATAAATTTATAATAAATTTATAATAAATTTATAATAAATTTATAATAAATTTATAATAAATTTATAATAAATTTATAATAAATTTATAATAAATTTATAATAAATTTATAATAAATTTATAATAAATTTATAATAAATTTATAATAAATTTATAATAAATTTATAATAAATTTATAATAAGTCAAATTATTATATACCGGCCAATTCGCTGATTTACTTGAAGGGGACAAACATTTGCTGTCCCTGCACGAAACATCAAAATACTCCATGGTAAAATCCATTTTTTAAATATTTCTCTGAGCAGTCGGCTCAGATATACAGGATACGAGATGTACACGATATCGCGCAGGCGTACAGTACATACACCTGTTGTGTTGATACAGTATTTGCAAAATCATTACGAGCCCGGTGTGGTCTGTACGTAAGGCCGAAATACAGAAATGGACAAAAAATAAGTGAAGATCAGTAATTACGTATTAACCAAGCCGACCCGCTAATAAGGCAGTAGCTTTGAACAGCGAGAGACAATACAGATAAACTTTAAAAAAACACACACACACACACACACATATATTATACACCGGGAAATTCGCTTAGACACTGATTCGCCGGGACTTCCACGTGGAGCTCATTAACGGGAGCGCGCAAAATTGCTATGCCTTATTGCGTTAAATGTTTCTAGTCCAGAGCGTAATGCTATAAAGCAATAATAACGACCGTATAATTAGCGCGCAGCTATAGTCGATATGGAAGGCGGAAAGAAAGAGATTATTTAGAGACAATTTAACAAGTTTTCCAGAACCGCCGCGGTTGTTTGCATTGAAACTTTGCGGATTATTGTTGCCGACGAACTCTCGTCTACATAAATACGTGCTTACAAAATGTTTGCTGGAACGGCGCTGATAGCGTGCAGCGACTTACGAAGCCGTTTTAATTTTGCGATGGGAGCTTGCGCAACCCGCAACGGCGTTAGAACAATTCGTATTCCTCAAACTTCGTGTCATCGTGACAAATGAATGAAGACTGCATGAATTCGGTAGGAAGCTTTCATGGCATTCTGAATGGAATTATTTCCAACTTTTGTTGAATTAAAATTGTCAATGTGGGGCAAAACGGAACGGTTGGTCCGTTCCGTTTTGCCCCACATTGACTTTCGTGTTTGGCTCTACGAAAGATCACAATCAGACACTCGGAGAGAACGTCTGCAAAAAAAAAATTAGCGAAGCAATTAAAAAAAGGAAATTTATAACTACGAAAAATATCATATTTTTTATGTATTTTTCGGATGTACCTTTTTCGTGCATTTCGGCCGACGAACTGGTCACGCTAACGTGCGGCGCTCCTGATGATGTTACATCGTTGCGATTCGTACCCCTCAAACTTCGTATCATGGCAACGAATAAACAGAGATTACATGAATTCCGTAGGAAGCTTGCATGGTATTTCCGAATGGAATTGTTTCCAACTTTTCTTCAATTAAAAACGTCAATGTGGGGCAAAATGGAACGGGCGCGTTTGGCGCTACGAAAGGTCACGATGCAATGGGATTGCCTTGCAAAAAAAAAGTCAGCGAAGTGATTTAATATTTTTTTTTCATAACTACGAAAAATATAATATTTTCCGGATGTACTTTTTTTGTTCGTGCGGTTCGGCCGTCGAGCTGGTCGCGCGAGTGCGCGGCGTTCCCGATGATGAATCAACAAATAAATTGGGAAAATTAATTGGAACTCCCGGGCAACGAGACAACGAAGCTCCTCGGATTACCCGACGGGAGCGCGCTCGGGCGTTTAAATTTTATCCGGGCTAGCGACGGCAGCGAGAACGAGGCAAAAGGGAACGACGAGCATCGGCGGTTGAAACACGCGAGGCCCAGCTACGACCCTTCCGAAGTTTGATGTATCAAGTGTATTGCATAACGAGCAATACGCAGCGGCGCGGTTAACCGACGCTCGCCACACTTTTGTAAGCGCGCGCGCGCTCGCTTTTTCCGCCTCACGCGATTATAGTTAAAGAGATTCGCGAAAGACTGCCGAACGACGGTACGTCGAGCTTTTTAATCCAGTCACGCTCCAGTGTCAGGGCCAACCAATTTTTTCAGATAAAACGCGCAACATTTTTTTAATTAAAGAAAAAAAGAAAACATTTTCTATGAGGAAGCAAAAATATCCTCATTGCGCATGTTCGGTAGCGAATATCAGGTTTTCAGGATCGTCACGCGCCGCGTCCGAGAAAAATGAACGGGATTTGCATTTCGAACTAATTTAGAAAAAATCTGCGAGCTTCGAGGCCTTACATAATTCAGCAGCTGCGATGACGCCGCATGAAGAGGCAAATTTGAAAAAGCAAGTGCAGTTTTAAATTTATTCCAATCTGGGTGTATCGATGGGTAACAGCGTAATAAATGGTAGCGCAGCGATTAAAAAATTATCTTGCGCATACATCATATCTCGCGCTCGTTCAATCGTGCCTTCCGCGGTGCAGCCACGGCCGCGTCTCTGTTAAACTTGTTACTCCCCCGATCAATCTTCGCTCGGGTGCAACGTCATTTCGTTTGGAATTAATTGATTTCTATTTTCGTGTTTCGATAATATTCGTGAGAAGTGCACTTTCGTACCCTCTTCTCAGGAGGTTGCGCTTCAGAATACACTGAAAAAAAAAAAATTGCAATTCTTACAATTTCGTATGATATTGAAACAATGACGGCAAGACTGTCAAGGTATGTGTTATCGTTTCAATCCCGGATGTAATTGTAAGAATTGAAAATAGAATTGAAATAATAAGTAGTAGTAGTAAAAAGGTATTTATTGACAATAACAGTTGGTCCATACAATCTCCGATACGTCTCTCTATTTGTTGTTAAGTCGCTTCTAATAACATTGCCAATGGGCCGTCGAGCGGAGTTCTTCAGCCCATGAAATAATAATTTTTGGTAATAACAAAACTCCGAGATTTTAATGAAAACATGTTCAGAATGTTTCAAAATGTCGAAAAATTAAATTTAGAAAAAATGTCGGGATGCATGTGTGTGTTTGTGTGAATTAGGCGCGAAAAATTCAGACCGCTTTAACTCGAGAATGCCTCGACCGATCAAGCTGAAATTTCACACACAGTATGTGTGGTCAATGGTCAATGTTTCTGCAAAAATTTCATCCGAAAATGTTCAGTTGTTTTTTTTCCTGCGCCATTTTTAATTTCTTAAAAAAATGTCGGTTCGCGCTCTAGCACTCACAATATTTTTTTCGTTGGCAAGCGAATTTTACTTGGATCATTGATATTTTTTTTTCAGTGTAATTGAATTCTATTTCCGTTTTTTGGATAATATTCGTAACAGATGCATTTTCATAGCCTCCTTTGATACAACTCCTTTATATCTCATGATATATCGTGTCCGCATCACTGAACAGGTTCGACTAACGACGAATAAATATGTCGTGTTTGTCGCGCTGCATTTCGGATATTTTTGGCAGTAAACGGGCGATTCGACCTTCCGCGGTTGTTATCTGTTCGCCATCGACGACGTCACGACTCAATGATTCACCATCCGACGAAATCATTAACAATATCTTTCCTCGTAATTTACGTTTTTTTTTTTTGTTTACGCTAATTTTTTCACTTGCCAGTAAAAATAATCACACTCGTCGTATGAGAGTCTCCATTTTTTTCATCTTAATCAGCAAACACGCCTACACTTGTTGATACCGCAACGGCAAATTTATACAAGAGGAAAAATATTTTATCGGCAGTTAAAAAAAAGCATACGCGAGCTACGGAGTTTTATGGATTCCGGCAAAAAATGTCCATTACCTTTTATTATACCTCGGGTCCCCGCTACGTTGATCTGATAACGCCTTAAAACTATCTTCTTGTTCTCCGCGCCAACACTTCCATAATAAACCTAAATCCCTCGGTTGCATTCCTAATTGTATTCAATACGCTATAATTTCAGAATTTCGCTTTTTATGGCACATAGAATGGATTTCGAAGTTCCGCAATTCATTTTATATGCTATAATTTCAGAATTTCGTTTTTCACAGCATACGCAGTGGATTTCGAAATTTCGAAACCACGCCGCCGCTGATAATCGTCTCTCCTGCCGGACCCGTTTGCCATCCCTTTCCCAGCACGCATTCCCGGCTCTGTTCTTGCTTAACATTTTTTTAAATACGCCTTTCCTACCCGCCATGTTAATCTGACGGCGCGTCAAGACCATCTTCTCGCTCCCGGCGCAAGCACTGCCTTCCATAATAAACCAAAATCCCGCATCATCCCTCGGCCGAGCCGTTGATAATCGTCTCGTCTGCCAGACCCGGCCCAGTACCAGTGTTCATTCCTCACAGACGCTGCTGACAGCGTCGCGTACCGACAATTAATTCGATGCTGCCGGTTTCATTTCTCATCCTCGTTTAACACTATACAACACCCCCTCCCCCCCCCCCCCCCCTCTCTTCATTCCGTCATCGTCGCGCTATACAGCAGCTCGAATCGAGCCGCCCTACGAATCTCGAATAAAGCGATACACCGAGTTGCAACATAACGTCGCGACAGCCGACGGAGCTCTCTCCAACGATGCTGCCGGACAACATATTGTGTTTGTCGAATGAAAAACGAATATATATTAAAAAGAAATAGACGGGAACTCTTAGCAATCGAGAATAACAATGGGGAATGGTGGGCAGGCAGTTAGGATTGATCGGGAACGATGATCTATCTTGTGGTGGCACTCGATTGGCTCGTTATCGTCGATTCGATTGAATTTAATCGTATCATCGCACCCATCGTCGTCAGCGACGTCGTCGCCGTCGCAGTCGCCGTCGATGCTCAGGGTCGCACTCCGCCTCCCAATCATGCCTCGTGCCGGACTGTAATAGCCGTCCTGTACCGCGTACATGTGTAATGCATTGAATGAGCTTATATGTGTGAATTATATACAATATCTATATAATATATATATATATATGGATTGATATATATTTACGCGCATATCTATATAGGGAGCGTAGAGACACGCGATTCGCCCGAGTTGCACTTGGGTCAATTTCTCGTTGGACGACCGCTTAAATATGCTCAAGTGTCGTCAAGTGAGGCTTGTATGAAATGGATACGGGCATGAGGGCGCTCACTTATATTTTCCTTCGAGCATTTCTCGGCCGTCACCCGTACGTACACCGCTGCGAATAGCCAGCGGGCGTCAAGAAATTGATCGCCGTTTCACGTTGCAGTACCGCGTACTCGCGATTTCATATGAATAAAAAATGAATAAAAAATCTCCGTCAGTCGCTCGGAGTTATCGATTTATCTACGCACTGTACGAGGTCAATTGAATATTCGATAAAATCTTGTTGGCGAAATAGTTTGAAAATAAATACAAAAGAGTATGTAGAGTTTATAGAGTTCTATAGAGTAAAAGTCAAATCGAAAAAAAAAAGTAAACGGAGTGTCGGCCACGAGGGAAACAGACTGCTGCGGGTAATAGTTTATATTTAGTTTATACGAACAATAGAAAAAAAATCTCCACTCGGATTTATCGATTTATCTACGCACTGCACGAGGTCATTTGAATATTCGATAAATTCTTGTTGGCGTAGTAGTTAAAAAAACCCAAAAAGAAGTAAAGAGCATATAGAGCGTATACAGTAAAATTAAAGTAAAAAGTAAAATTTGGAAAAAGTGGAGTGTATATAGAGTATGTAGAGTGCATAGAGTAAAATTAAAGTAAAAAGTAAAATTTGGAAAAAATTAAGCGGAATGTCGGTGCGCGAGGAAGAAAGGGTGTGCTGCGGAAAGCGTTGAGAGTTTACACGAACAATAAAAGAAATCTCCACTCGAACTCGTCGACTTTTCCACGCACTGCACGAGGTTATTTGAATATTCGATAAATTCTTGTTGGCGAAGTAGTTAAAAGAACCAAAAAAGAAGTAAAGAGCATATAGAGCGTATACAGTAAAAGTAAAGTAAAAAGTGAAATCTGAAAAAAGTGGAGTGTCTATAGAGTATGTAGAGTGCATAGGGTAAAATTAAAGTAAAAAGTAAAATTTGGAAAAAATTAAGCGGAACGTCGGTGCGCGAGGAAGAAAGGGTGTGCTGCGGAAAGCGTTGAGAGTTTATACGAACAATAAAAGAAATCTCCACTCGAACTCGTCGACTTTTCCACGCACTGCACGAGGTTATTTGAATATTCGATAAATTCTTGTTGGCGAAGTAGTTAAAAAACAAAAAAGAAGTAAAGAGCATATAGAGCGTATACAGTAGAAGTAAAGTAAAAAGTGGAATCTGAAAAAAGTGGAGTGTATATAGAGTACGTAGAGTGCATATAAAATAAAAGTAAAAAGTAAAATTTGGAAAAAATTAAGCGGAATGTCGGTGCGCGAGGAAGAAAGGGTGTGCTGAGGAAAGCGTTGAGAGTTTATACGAACAATAAAAGAAATCTCCACTCGAACTTGTCGACTTTTCTACGCACTGCACGAGGTTATTTGAATATTCGATAAATTCTTGTTGGCGAAGTAGTTAAAAGAACCAAAAAAGAAGTAAAGAGCATATAGAGCGTATACAGTAAAAGTACAGTAAAAAGTGAAATCTGAAAAGAGTGGAGTGTCTATAGAGTATGTAGAGTGCATAGGGTAAAATTAAAGTAAAAAGTAAAATTTGGAAAAAATTAAGCGGAATGTCGGTGCGCGAGGAAGAAAGGGTGTGCTGCGGAAAGCGTTGGGAGTGCCCTTACGCATCGCGGATAATGACTACCGTGTTGGCTCAGCGCCGTTTCCAGGATTAGGAAACTGGGGCCCGGCGCTTTCGCCGCTCCGAGCTCCCCGAGTCTCATCATTCCTCTCGAAACTCAGCGAGCCGAAGCTTGGGCGGAGGGTTGGGATCGCTCACACTAGTCTGCCTTCGGCAGCATCGTTGGTATCACCCTCGGTTCTCCGTTTCGTCGATGGTTCTGTCCCGGTCGCTTCATCACGGCGCGTCTGCTCATTGCCCGACGGCCCTCGGAAGCTAGAGCTGTCTGCTTCGATCGTCGGTTCCGCTTTCTCTCCTCTTCCCTCGGCATAGCAACGACGGGGATCGATTTGAAAGCCGCCGCGAAATGAAGGAAGATGGAGAACGAGAATAGAATTGAATGCTTCTGGTGCTATTTCTGCAATGAGTTCGGTACCGTCGGTACATGGCTATGGAATGCGTACCGTTGGTACGCGCATAACATGGACATGCGGTTACCGGTGCTGAGGTGGCGAACCCGGCCAACGGCGATTAGCTGAGTACATGGGCGAACGGACCAAACCAGTGGTATTTACCACTTTTGTCCTAAATGAGGTTGGTCGTCGTAATCGTCAAAAGGGCATACGATCTCCTATGTGCGTAGTGTACACTGATATCTGCAATTGCAAGCAGCTCTTTGAAGCTCATTGGTATATCTACCACCTCGGTAAAGGGCACCAATATTTGCCATTGGATTGCAGCTCTTCGAAGCAAATTGATACATCTACCACCTCGTGAAAGGACTCGATGAACCGGTATCAAATTCCTAGAGTTATCCCCATAGGGGTAAATATCGTTGGTCGTCGTAATCGTCAAAAGAACATACGTTCTATGTGCGCGGTGTACACTGATATCAGCAATGGTAAGCAGCTCTTTGAAGCTAATTGGGATATCTACCACCTCGGTAAAGGGCACCAATATTTGCCATTGCATTGGAGCTCTTCGAAGCAAATTGATACATCTACCACCTCGTGAGAGGACCCGATGAACCAGTATCAAATTCCTAAAGCTACCCCCCGTAGGGATAAATATCGTTGGTCATCGTAATCGTCAAAAGGGCATACGTTCTATGAGCCTAGCATACACTGATATCTGCCATGGCAATGAGCTTTTCGAAGCACATTGATATATCTACCACATCGGTAAACTACACCAATGTTTGCCATGGCAACGCAGCTCTTCAAAAATTTACCACCAAGCATTTACCACCTCTTGAAAGAACCCAATGAACCAGTATAAAATTCCTACGTTGAGCGTTGTAATCGTCAAAAGGTCATACTATCTGTGTGTCTGGTGTACACTAATGTCTGCTATAGTTATGCAGCTTTTCGAAGCGAATTGGTACATCTGCCACCTCTTTAAAGGGCAGTAATATCTGCCAAGGCAATGCAGCTCTTTGGAGCACATTGGTACATCTATCACCTCGTTAAAGCACTCGATGAACCAGTATCGAATTCCCACGGTTATTCCCCGAAGGGCTAATACGAAGATTTGTCAGGTTAAAAAAAATGACCCCAATCTTCTTTCCAAACTTGTATTTTGCGTCATCACTTTTCAAAGACGTTTGAACGCAGGAATAGCGGCCACTGCTATCCGCCATGTCAATGCGGCTCTTCGAGGCCAATTAGTATATCTCATCAAAGGGTACCAATAACTGCCACGGCAATGCACCTCTTTGAAGCAAATTGGTACATCTTCCACCGCGTCAAAGGACTCGATGAACCAGGATACAATTTCCACGGTTATCCCTCATAGGGCTAATACTAAGGTTTCCGAGGTTTTTATAAAGAGATTACCTTTTTTCTAAACTAGTATTTTGTATATTGACTTTTCAAAGATGCTTGCACCTACGGAGAGCAGCCAGTCTCATGTGAATACGGTTATGTGTGCTTGAGTACCGTGATTCAGCTCGACTCCAAGGTAAATGCTCCGGCGTGCGACCACGTAAGATTTAATTTCCGGATCGTTAGTGCGCGGGCGCTATTAGGGCGTGGGCGTTGAAGGCTTTGTGCCGAAGGATAGCCCGAAGGGCTAACGCACAAACGCCCCGACAGCCCTTTGTCGCACCTGCACTGTTAAGGTTGCTGCATTGTATCCGGGGTTTGGTGTGACACGAAATGCCCCATACGCGTATCGTAGTCATCTATGTGCCTCCGATATCGCCCAGCTCCAGCATTCGTCAATGCAGCGTTTTTAATTCGCCACTGGAAGGCATGAATCAACGTTGCGAGATCTTCGCATCCTGATTTCTTGCACCGATATTGTGTACAGAGTTTCACCGCACACCGCTCGTCAATGAATTATTGATGAGGCGTGCGCGAATACATTAGAATATGCGACGGCACGGAATCGCATCTATAGCGCAATCAATGAGGTTCAGTATGTATCCTATAGTCAGGGGGATACGGGCGTTTCGATAGTGGGTATTACCGGGCTCGTTCTATACATTCGGGAAACGAGTGCACAACGAAGCTATTTGTGTCGTATTTATACGGAATTCATTAAAACGTCTAAGTATCTCCGTATGGAGCACTTAAATCAACGTCACGTGACTCGCGGAGAGACTTTGGTGAATATGTTAAGTATAGCGCAATCAACGAAGTTCTATACGTATCATTTACTTTCGTATAGTCCTATAGTATGGAGTGCACAATGAAGCTATTTGCATCGCCGAGTTGGACGGAATTCCTCAAGTCTCGAAATTTGGAAATTTTTATATTGTTGCACGTGGTTGTGTTAATTTCATAGGGAAATCCCTAACGTACGTTCCGGATTATGATTGAAACACTACTTATACATGTAAAAGGGCAATGGCCGTTAAGCAAATAGACAAATAAATAAATAAAACGTCTAAGTATCCTCGTATGGAGCACTTAAACGAACGTCACGTGACTCGCGGATAGACTTTGGTGAATATGTTAAGTATAGCGCAATCAACGAAGTTCTGTACGTATCATTTACTTTCGTATAGTCCTATAGTATGGAGTGCACAATGAAGCTATTTGCATCGCCGAGTTGGACGGAATTCCTCAAGTCTCGAAATTTGGAAATTTTTATATTGTTGCACGTGGTTGTGTTAATTTCATAGTGAAATCCCTAACGTACGTTCCGGATTATGATTGAAACACTACTTATACATGTAAAAGGGCAATGGCCGTTAAGCAAATAGACAAATAAATAAATAAAACGTCTAAGTATCCTCGTATGGAGCACTTAAACGAACGTCACGTGACTCGCGGATAGACTTTGGTGAATATGTTAAGTATAGCGCAATCAACGAAGTTCTGTACGTATCATTTACTTTCGTATAGTCCTATAGTATGGAGTGCACAATGAAGCTATTTGCATCGCCGAGTTGGACGGAATTCCTCAAGTCTCGAAATTTGGAAATTTTTATATTGTTGCACGTGGTTGTGTTAATTTCATAGGGAAATCCCTAACGTACATTCCGGATTATGATTGAAACACTACTTATACATGTAAAAGGGCAATGGCCGTTAAGCAAATAGACAAATAAATAAATAAAACGTCTAAGTATCCTCGTATGGAGCACTTAAACGAACGTCACGTGACTCGCGGATAGACTTTGGCGAGTAAATTAAGTGCAGCGCAATCAATGAAGTTCAGTACATATCCTATAGTCTCTACGGATCATATCCTATAGTCTCTACGTATAGCGTGGTAGCTGTTTGCATCGCTGCGTTAGACGGAATTTATTAAAGCGTCTAAGTATCTCCATATGGAGTACGTAAATTAACGTCACGTGCCTCGCTGATAGACTCTGGCGAATAAATTAAAGTATAGCGTAATTAACGAAGTTCAGTACGTATCCTCTAGTCGGCGGAATACGGGCCTTTCGATAGTGGGTATAACCGGACGCATTCATCACCCTAAAGATACCTGCATGAGAGTAAATTTTATCAAGGTATAACGGTTGCGTTTTGCATCGAGCAAACTTCGCTCGGGGAATTTCACTTGGAGAATAACATTCTACCAGTGAATGATGAACTTGCCAAATATGAAACTTGATGTCATGCGTAGATCTTCATTTGGGAAACGAGTGCATAACGAAGCTAACTGCCTCGCCGAGTTATACGCAATTCATCAAAACGCCTAAGTATCCCCGTATGGAGTACGCGAGTTAACGTCACGTGACTCGCGGATAGCCTTTGGCGAATAAATTAAACATCAATTAAGCGATGGGGAGTGCGGAGGATAAGGCGCGATTCGGTATAGCCACGGTTGCCACCGATTGTTTTCATACCAATGTTTATGTTGTCAACAGCCCGGAAGACAGGATATATCGATGATACACTATATAGCTGAGGCACTGCAGTATGAAGTTAATTCACACCCACGATTATATTCACTCTTATGCATACACGATGAATATTAATAGATTGGGGGAAAAAATGCAATGGCAAGGATACCCGGGTGTCGGTGGTCGAGTTATGCTAATTGCGCCACTTAGAGCGATTGTAACTTCAGTCTGAGCAGAAACGTGGATAATGCTCCTGTGCCGTTGTGTTCCATTGGCCGGTCTCGTGTGAGCGATGGTGAGTATCTGAATCGGAGTTCCCATACTGTTGTTAAAAATATAAATATATATATATATGTATATATAATAAAAAAAATACAAGGCACTTTAGTAACGGAGGAACCTTGGCGTGTCTATGACAAAATGCTAAAACGACACTTTTACCTCAGGAAATAAAAATAAAAATAGCGCCTAATAGCAGACCAAGTAATCACGTCTTAATCAATACAAATTAATGTAAAGTCATTGGAGGTCGTAAAAAAAAACGTAAAAACAAACCCACCTTTCGTTCGGTAATGTGTGCAAAGGCATAACGTTTTATTACTTTTATCGTCCGTTATCTCGTCTGCTTTTGATCTAATTTGCTTTTCGACACAAATGCCATGACTAGATTATCATTTTTTTCTTCTTTTTATAACGGAAAGTCTCGCTACCTTGGTCGCCCCCGCGACGGCAGCGGTTTTATACAGCGTTACTTTATAAAATACGCTGCATGTGTGGCCCGTAAATTTAACACCCCGTGTAGGCGTAAATCGAGGGTACGTATGACGGTATTGCCGTTAATTTTTAAACTCGCCTTGCAGCCGGGCGTTCGTTATATTCGTGCCATACCACATTTACTGCATCCACTGCAGCACAACCCTCAGTCAAAGAGCCGGCTCAATAAAACCGACTCGGGCAAAATATTCCTGAATCAATTGACCCACTTGGTATTTTAAGAAGTATTATTCGTCGCGATCACGCTGCGCTCTTTCAGCTATTGGCACCACACATCATTAGATCTATAAGGATAAGAAAAAAAAAACGGGAAAAATGGAACTCACTTTGCTGAATGAGTAATGGACGAGCGGAAAGAGCCGAAATTTAAGACGGTATCGACTTATTTTATTTTTACTTATTAGAGACAAAAGGCCGTCGTTTTTGCGTTTGTATTTATTCGCGTCGTATATCCGTGGAATTCAATTTTATTCGCGAAAGCTGCAATTAATCGGCGAATGTGAACAACAACTTTAAGGAGATTAATTCCGAAAACTCGATTCTTATCGCGGTCATGAATACTCGGTAAGCTAATAAAGGAATAATGGTTCTTCGACGAGTTTTTAATGACGATTGAATGGAATTTTACTGTGAGATCAAAATGTACATATACGTTTTCACGCGGTCTATCGGTAAAAGTTTGTACATGGTCTGTCATGCC
The DNA here is from genome assembly GCA_958510785.1 of Exephanes ischioxanthus. Classification (NCBI taxonomy): domain Eukaryota; kingdom Metazoa; phylum Arthropoda; class Insecta; order Hymenoptera; family Ichneumonidae; genus Exephanes; species Exephanes ischioxanthus. Next base: position 8,653,935 of record OY294024.1, read on the forward strand.
TTAGGGGGTTTCTGCGGGTCGTTGCAACTCGGTCGATCAAAGATTTCTCTATAATCACCGATCACATCGTGCCCCGCCAAACTGAAGAACCAAGGTTAAAAATGTCATCCTCGTTAGCTTTCGTTGTTCACAGTGCGCTCCTCTGCTATTTTTTTTCATCTTAGTTTACCTTTGTTAATTTATATTTCTTCATCTTAGTTTCACCTTCGTTGTTGAAACCAACGTCAAGCTGATAGTTTCTAGTTTGCGGAACACATCGATTAATTACAAAAAGATACATTTTCTTTCATCTTAGTTTATCTTTGTTACTTTACCTTTGTTAATTAATATTTTTTCATCTTAGTTTACTTCTGTTAATTTATATTTCTTCATCTTAGTTTCACCTTTATTGTTTCACCTTTGGTATAGAAACCAACGCTTGTACCAATTTCCGAACACTATATCGTCCGTCTTTTAACAAAATGCATCAATAGAAAATAATTTAGGCTCAAACCTTGTATAACTTTTTTCTCTGCATCAAATAATATTTGTAACTACGATTACAAGTGGCAAATTGCATTTCCAATACTTAAATTCGGAGTGAACCAAATCTGCATAGGAGTGTCCCATGACTGGGACGTGTCCGAGCATCGGTACAGTTATCTCATCGTGGTTCGTGTAAATCAAAGGTCAACAACCTGCATATTGACTCTTGCATCCGTTAATGGTTGAATTTTGCAAGTTGTTCAGTCAACAATGACTAACAATTAACAACTCGCCGATGAATCTCCAAAAACACCGTTACCGACCTAAAAATACGCCAGATCGCTCGATCAACATCCGCTACCAGTAATCCATCCACGGCGTCGTTTAGACGCGAAGGCCGAACGGGTCTCGCCTTCGTCTCCTCAGACTTCCATACCAGGCGACACATGCCCGGAATTTTCTATCTTATCTCGCGACTATCATAAAATGTTGAACACACATTTTCCTCATACTCATACGTCGATCCTCGCCGACTGAAGGTTGCGGATCGTCGGTTTTCCCTAAGTTGCCGATTCGGTGAGTTTGTAACATTCGTCGCAACCTCGCTACGCACCAGAGTTCAGTTACACCCAGGTTCTTTTTAAGTTTTTTTTTTTCCTCTTGATATTCAGAACTTCAAGGAAATTGCAACGAAGCGAAACGCGATAGTTAAGAGCGGAGTAGAGCGATAGTTCTACTTTTTTTTTCCTCTCCCACAGCGATCATCGCTCGTCCTTCGAGTGTATTTCTCGTACACCTTCCTCACGCTCTCCGCGATCGGAATTATTCTCTTCCTATACGCTTTTCTTTCGTCCTCGACGTTGTACGCTGCTCCCGCATCGACAGAGGCGGCGAACGTCTCGATGCTGTGTTACAAAAGAGAAAAATAAAAGATTTAAGAGAATCTGCCCTGCAGGTCGTTTGTTCGACTAACCGGTTTTCACGTTCCACGAGTAGATCCAGCAGGATATCTCGCTGACGCGGCGAAGGAATGAAAGAAACCAGAAACATCACGTGCAGCGACCGCGCAACGCTGGGCGACTAATAAAAAAAAAAGGGTTCTGTTATAACGTGCCGCAATATCGATTGAGAACCCTTTTTGGGAAATCTTTGTTTTTCTTTTTAAACCTTGTAGTCCCCGGTTGCAAGTGATGTCTTTCCGGTATGACGTCACGACCGTTCGAAAAATGAGATTTTCAAACCGGACGTGAAGATTTTCCAGTATGACGTCACTGCCGGTTGAAAAATGCGATTTTCAAACCGGAAGCGATGTGTTTCCGATACATGCAGCCGAAAATCGAGGTTTTCAAACCGGAAGTGACGTGTTGCCGGTGTGACGCCACTTCCGGTCGACAAATGAGATTTTCAAACCGAAAGTGACGTGTTTCCAGCACGACGTCACTTCCGGTTTGAAAGAAAGAAACTTCCCAACCGGAAGTGACGTGTTTCCAGCACGACGTCACTTCCGGTTAAAAAAAAAGAAACTTCCCAACCGGAAGTGACGTGTTTCCAGAACGACGTTACTTTCGGTCTAAAAAAAAGAGACTTCCCAACAGGAAGTGACGTGTCTCTGGTATGAGGTCACTTCTTGTCGAAAAATGAGATTTTCCAACAGGAAGTGACGTGTTTTCGGTATGACGTTACTTCCGGTCGAAAAATGAGATTTTCAAACAGGAAGTGACGTGTCTTCGGTATGACGTCACTTCCGGTAGAAAAATGAGATTTTCAAATTGGAAGTGACGAACATTTGACCCAGGGCCTGGGTCAAATGTTCTGGGTCGCAGAATGGCGCAGAGTTTTTCAGTTCACGGAAGCATGTCCCAGGAAATGCACGATGAAGTAAGATTTGCGTGCGATCGGGAATATCACAATAGGCAATTACAAAGTCGTAGACTTTGGTGCCGTCGGCGACAGCGGGATACCTGTGAACGTCGTTTCGCAATTAGATACGATATTGTGATTACTCATATCGCATAAATGCATACTGTATATTTAAAAAAAAGTAAATAAATAAAAGCTCGCGGATGTTATGGAGCGATCTTTACGCCATCCGGAGCATTATTATTCAATGCCAGAATAAATTAATTGAAAATCAAAACATAACTATGTCCAGCCAGGTATTCACGAGCTTCGAAGCCTTGTCAGTTGTTATCGAGAGGAACTCGCTGGCGTACCTGGCGGCAAGCCGCGAGTCGGACGAATGATTCCTTTTCCTCACTCAACAAAATCACAAAAAAAGATTGAATCTTCCTCGTTGCGTCATGTTGACACCGCTTTGAAAAAGTTTCGACAGTTTATTCTTAGAAAAAGATATACACCGTTTCGGATTATTTTCCTGTTTTATGTCGGGAAAAAACAGGTTTTCTCCAGGTTTCACTTCCTTTTGTAAATCACACATAATCGTTACGCCTGCGCTGAACAACCACGCAACGATCCGCATCGCCTTTGTCTCGATATCTTGAATTGATTGCAAACCGTTTTAGAAACCGCGAATCAGAATCAATCCGACGCGAACTGGAGGTTTGTGATTTATGTGATTGATCTATTTAAGGGGATAATGGACCCGTCTTTAACACCTCACTTAACTCTTTTACCGATGGAACTAGACGATTTCTTGGTTTCAAGTTAGAATTGTGTCTATGCTATGCGTATTCTTGAAATCGAGCAGGGCTATGATGTTGACATAAACGCTTCGGTGTACAGGCGAATTTTCATTAACGACGTACAAGGATTTAAGAAAATCGAATATGCAAGGAAGCATGAACGTCGTGTCACGATTGGCCCACCGGTGACTCCACATCGTTCCCCTACATTTATGCGCAAAGAGGGAAACTAAGACAGCGGAAGAAATGCTTTGTTTATTTTTTTAGCGTTTTCATGTTACAAATGCTCGTGCTCCAATACATGTATATACCGTACTACGATACTTTAGTTCTGTAGTTGGTAAGTTAGTTTCCTAGATTACCTGTTAAGGTGAAGTGAAAGTCACGTGACGGGGCCATGAGTGTGAGAGAGATAGTTGCAATTTTCAAATTAACTTCATTGAATGGTGCTAATTTTTTTGGGAAAAATATGAATTCGTGCCAAATGCGAAATTACCGTGTGCATCCGGCTCGAATTTGCTTTTTCCTCGAAAAAATTAGCACCCTTGAGAAAATGTCATTACAGTTTTCATTACCGACCGCGATATTTCACTTCCCCTTAAGTGTCTTAATGGGAAAATGACTCCGAAAGCCTTACTATTATTATTAGTATTAGTATTATTACTGTATTATAATGATTACCTTACGCCTGCTTCGCTACTATACTTATAGTAGTATAAACCTTGCACTGCTTCGCTTGTATCGCATAGGTCCTTAGGGGATTTATCCCCGGATCCCATTAAAAAAACCTATCTATCTATATTTTTTTCCCCTGGTGTACTCTTTCAATAAAAAAACATTCATGCGCTTTTCTGAACGGGAAGGTTCAGCAGCCCCTTAAAGATTAGATTTTAACATAAAAACATTGAAAAAGTTTGTTGGTTTGTTTTGTACTTTTATAAAGAACAAGCAAAATGGTTAAATAAAAAATGGAGCGCGGACCGAAACTGAAACCGTAGATCGTGGGTTGTTTTCGTGCGAAGCTTCTTTTATCGCGTGATTTATTTTTTAATGTGCCTGACATGTCCTTGCGCATATTTTGCCTCCGAGAGGGCGGCTTTTCTGTGCAGGCTTCTGTGCCCTCAAAAACAACATACTTCGTGATAACACGTGGCTTTAAACGTCGTCACGCATTATCATTGCATTGGTGACGAAATCGTTATCACCTCGTGAAGCATAAGCGGTCGACATTTAACTACTGCCCAGAGGCTTCAGTACGATTTTTGTTGTTGTGCGGGCAACATTCGTGTCTCTTGTTGAACCTTCAAATCTCTCGTAAGTATCGTACACGGATTAAAACAAAAACTCTGAAAAGTCGGACAATTTTGAAAGGCGAAGAAAAAATAAACTCGATTATAACGATTTTTCTTCGAACGGCGAATATTCTAGAGTTTCCTTATACATTTAACATTGTATGACTTTATCGAAATTGAAATCAACACATGCAATTCCCACTTCATGGGACTGCATTTTTTTATACTTCATCTTACATTTTTATTTCGCATCTGTCGCAGTGTTTCTAACATTTATCGCTTCGATGCACTGACTGCAAGAAATGTTTGTAATTCCCTCTAAATATTTATGACAAGCTTCGCTCGCGTCTCGGTGGAGACATCGATGTTGGATGAGACATTGTAAATGCAGTCTCTTGGATTTTCCGGGCGCAAAAGCATGCAGCGCAGTTGAACCAATACGGACGATCATCAGCTGGGCATCTTGGAATTGCCAGCCGATTGTTTCGCGAAGTTTATATACATACATCCAAAAAAATTTTTAACATCAGAAACTTAATAAATGACTGTACATACGAGCAAAAAATTATTTCCGTATAGGGGAGAGCGGGGCAAAAATGGGACAGTGGGGCAAAACGGAACAGCGTGGGTAAAACTCAATTTTCCAATAATTTTTGGATGCCCCATTTTGTCCCAACGATACATCGGGATTTTCAACCCCGTTTCGCTCCACTTATCATCACCGCCACCATGCAAAAGTTATTGGAAAATTGCGTTTTGTCCCGTTATCCCGTTTTACCCCACTGTTCAATTTTGCCCCGTTCTACCCTGAGTCTTCGAATTGTGTCTGGACTCGTGCATTTCTCATAAAACATGCGTTTCAACGTCAAACTCACATCACCCCTCATTTAAATCGTCATTTACACAACGCTCAATTCCATAAGAAATTCGTGTGTGGAAAAAGGATTTTTCGAATGACGCGCGTGCATCGCTGGCCGGTGTGCCGTTGTCGAACACGTGACGGAGTCTCATGGATAATCGTGCTGAGTAAAGTTATCGCCATATATATATATTTATTGTGTTATCGTAGCAGTCTGTCGTTGTACGCTGAACAACGTCCAACGATCACGTTTCGCAAAACGATCGGCTGACAAATGCGTGTATGAATCGATGATAATTAACGAACAATCACCGTTGGCGCACGTCATTGCGAATAAAGAAAAAAAAAAAAAATGCCTGCCATCAAATATCCGATGTGTGCATTTCGGTAATTTTTGTAATTTTGCTTCTTGACCGCGGAGTCGTTTTGGATTTGTTTTTGCCTCGCAGTTGAACGCCGAGAGCAACGGAGCTGAACGAATTTCCAACAACTCTTAATCATCTCACGTTTTCCTCAAACGAATGGAGAATAACAGAAGCGCGTTGCCGGAACGACCAGTTTATCAGGGCTTTCCCCGTCGAGCGAAGGCTGCGGCGAATGTGGTCATCTTCATGCGTCATTGAAAGTGTCCTTACTCTCTAAGCCGTTCGCAAGGAAAGTTCACGAGCACTGCCAGTTCCCGGAGGGAACGACCGAACGGCCTTGCACTTTGTCGCCTCATTAATAAAACGCGAATTATCAAGGCTGTCGAGCGATCGTCGCCGTGGAGGAGGAGATTGTCGCCAACGAATTGGCGCTAACCTCTTCGGATAGGGCACGGGACGTCGGCACTTTCTGCATCCTATACGGAAAGTTCGTTGCGGATAGTTTTGAAAAATTAGATAGAACATTTTCTGCTTCGGGTATTGTCTTTCCACCGAGACCTTTACAGATACAGTTCGCACTTGAGAGTGTGTGCGAAATACTACTGTTGGCAACAAAAACTGTAACGAATTACAGCATACGGAACGTTGACACTTCCGGTATCCTATCCGTGTTGAAAATCAGATCGAAATGCTTCCGCTTCGGGTATTCTCTTTCCACCGAAAAAGTTCGTTGCAGATAGTTTTGAAAAATCAGATAAAAATGCTTCCGGGGGGGGGGGGGGGGGGGGCAGGTGGGGTGTGTGTAAGGGGAAAAATCCCGTATGGGCGGAAGATATATATATATATATAGGGTAAAAGTGAGGATAATGGCCCGATCCATATATCATTGATTTATGTGTCGATCGAGGTGGGCCATATTCACCACTTTAACCCTATGCTTCTGCTTCGGGTATTCTCTTTCCACGGAAGAAGTTCGTTGCAGATAGTTTTGAAAAATCAGATAAAAATGCTTCCACTTGGGGGGGGGGGGGGGGGGGGGGTGTATGAGGGGAAGGATCCCGTATGGGCGGAAGATATATATATATATATATATATATATAGGGTAAAAGTGAGGATAATGGCCCGGTCCGTATATCATTGATTTACGTGTCGATCGAGGTGGGCCATATTCACCACTTTTACCCAATGCTTTCGCTTCGGGTATTCTCTTTCCACGGAAAAAGTTCGTTGCAGATAGTTTTGAAAATGAAATAAAAATGCTTCCGCCTCGGGTATTCTCTTTCCAACGAAAAAGTTAGTTGCAGATTGTGTTGAAAATCAAATAAAAATGCTTCCGCTTCGGATATTCTTTTTCCACTGAAAAAGTTGGTTGCGGATAGTTTTGAAAAATCAGATAAAAATGCTTCCGTTGTGGGTATTATTTTTTCACCGACGCGTTTACAGATATAGTTCGCATTTCAGGGTGTGTGAAATACCAACGTCGGCAACAAAAACTGTAATAAATGACGCTCCGAGACCGCAGACGTACATTACAAAAAAAATTGTCGTTCACCGCGGAATCGAAAGCTGTGGTGAAGGACAATTTTAGATCTCTGCGGTCTCGAAGCAGCATTGGTTACAGTTTTTCTTACAGACCGGCGCCCACCTATCGTCGTTGAATCGCCTTTACAATTTTTCCTCATTTTTTTCTCCCCTGTAAATATTTTGCAGCAAAGAAAATTAGTAAATTTTATGAAAAAAAAATTGGTATATTAAATATCAATGCACATCGTAATGAAAAATCAATGGATTTTTATAGTGAAATGAAAAGAAATCATTGGAATTAAAGTTCTTTCATAGTAAAATCAAAGTAAACTATCAAAAGTAAAGTATTTCTAAAGTTTTTAATATATGCACCTTAATTTTTCATCGCAACTGTCCATGAAATTTAACATACCAGTTTATGCATAAAAACTTCAAGTACGAGTACATTAAATTTCACACTAATTTATTTCTACAGCGCAACCATTTCGTTTTCTCAGTGCAAGCATCGCCGAAAAACGCGTAGAATGACGAAACACTCGGAAAGTGTCGAAATATCATAGCAAGAAGTAGTCAAATACCCGTTATTGAAAAAAAAATCGTTTTTTTTTTTTTTTTTTTATATTTATGATCGCGATGCGACCGATCTAACGTAAGCTTTGAAAATTCATCATTTCTCTCGTCGTTGCGTCACGCGGGCCTCGGAAACAGGCCAATGAACGGCCGAGAATCGCGCCCGCAGGCGGCCCGATCGAGCGGTCCGAGCGATACCGATGCGCGTTATCCAGTGACGTCACAGGACGGATCTTCGACGGAGCGAAGAGCTGCACCGTCACAGCCGACTATGTAGATCTCGGTTGTTTCGGGGTGGTGGGGATTGTTGCCGGTGCTGTCTGCTCGGCAAAGAGTCGGCCAGCCTATAAAGACCCTACCTATCATTGCCTCGTGAACCATTCAACGGTTCCCTCGTGCACGAGCGACGGCGATGTAGCTCGGGCGAACCGCGTACGAGCCAAAGCCGCCGACTTTGATCTTGATCTTCACCAATTCACCAATTCCGCGCTCGACCGGTGCAACTCTGAGGTTCAACAATTCGCATCGATGAGTCGCGCGCGACTGCACGACCTTAATTTCACGACAACATTAGGAGGCAAAAAAATTAATTGGCACCGAAAAGATCGATCGGGAAATCGCGAGATCGATTGAATTTTTTTTTTTTTTGTTTTCGTACACCCAAGTGAACCCGCACCAGTGATTAACTTCGCTATCGTGAAAATTCTGTGATACACAATTAAAATACTCGTTAGTTCAAAATTAATGTTACAGTAAAAGAGTGCATCTGTTTTTTATTTTACTTATTGATTATTGCAACGACGACAAAAAAAAAAATCGAAAAAAGATATTTGGATAAGAAAGTGACGATTTTCGCGATCTTTGGATTTACCAAGCGAACAGGATCTCTGTTCGTATTCACTTGGACGCAAAGGAGTTACACAAGGAAGATACGTGTGAGTATTGCAAAACACCCACGATTGCGAGGTTTCTTTGCGAAACACCGGTTATTCCTTTTTCTGCTTTTATGGTAATTTGTCACTTAGGTTTATCGCGCGGACTAAGCGACGAGCTGCTGGTGCGATAACGGCATTAACAAGGTTTCGAACGGAAATTCCGCTTTTTTCTTTTCTTCTCAATTATATTTTTCCATTCATTCTCGCTATCTTTACAACCGACAGTAAACGTGCGATTCGCTTTCCCGTCAACACATTACTTATCCTGTTTATTAGTCCGTTCAATTTTATCCTCAGGAACATGACAAAAAAAGTATTGCCTAAAAATTATGCTTTCATTGAATTCATGAAATTAATTAAATTCATCGTTTACTGGGTACCCGGAAATTTTTATGGAGTTTAGTTTACGCGTAAGTTTTTTGCCGCAAGAAATCCAAACATTATCCTAGGTTCGTATCGCTATTAGTCGGAAATCTCCGCTTCCTTTCTCAATCACAGACATCTCTGAGACCACAAACGAAAGGAAAAAAGTGTTACACTCAAAGCATCGTTTATGACGAAGCAATAATTGTTAACGATTGAAATAATGACGTAATGACACAGAACGTTTACTCAGATTTGTACCCAGTCATATTCCGCATGTGAGAAGCGTTCGAGGATCTTCCGCGAATAAAAAGAGTAAATCGAGCGGGAGAAGTAGATGTTTATCTCGTGGTCTGTAGAGACAAGCCCCCCAAGAGCGCTGTGTACACTGCAGAGACACAGCCAGACGGAAACCGAACACAGACAGTGAGTTCGAAGATAAAATGAAATAGAGAGCCGCAGCCAAGGGCGGTCGCAACGGAATGACGGAAAGTAATACACACAAAAAGATACTCCGAAAAAAATTTAAATATTTCAAAAATCGAGTGAAAACGATTCATCGATTATTTTTGTGCCTCCACGAAGAATAATCCGTCCGTACAAGCGATAAGATAATTACAATATCTTCGTAAAATAAAAAAAAAAAAATACATAAATCATTTTGAAAGAATTTGAAATATTGAAAAAAATTTAACGAAAACAATTCCAATTCAATTATCAATTCGTTCATAATTTTTGTGCCTTCGCAAAGAATAATTATCCGTATAAACGATAAGACAATCACAATATCTTCTTACAATAAGAAAATTGTATAAAACATTTCGAAAGAATTTAAGCAATTTAAAAAATAGCATGCAAACGATTCGTCGATATTTTTTTTTACCTTCACAAAAAATTATTGTTCGTACAAGCGATAAGATAATTACGGTATCTTCGAAAAATAAAAAAAAAATACATAATTCATTTTGAAAGAATTTGAAATATTGAAAAAAATTTAACGAAAACAATTCCAATTCAATTATCAATTCGTTCATAATTTTTGTGCCTTCGCAAAGAATGATTATCCGTATAAGCGATAAGACAATCAGAATATCTTCTTACAATAAGAAAATTATATAAAACATTTCGAAAGAATTTGAGCAATTTATAAAATAGCATGCAAACGATTCGTCGATATTTTTTTTTACCTTCACAAAAAATTATTGTTCGTACAAGCGATAAGATAATTACGGTATCAGCGTACAATGAGAATCTCGTAATTAAATAAGTTTCCGGGGCGTCCAAGCCCACATGAGCACTGTGTATACCGTAGACCCAGCCAGACGGAAACCGAACGCAAACAGTGAGTTCGATAATAAAATAAAATAAAGATCCGCAAACCAATAACGTTCGTTAAGGAATAACAGACAGAAACATACATAAAAAAAAATAATAAAAAATTACATAAAACTTTGAAAGAATTTGAAATATTTGAAAACCGAATGAAAACAACTCGTCGATGATTTTTGGGACTCCACGAAGAACAATTATCCGTATAAGCGATAAGATAATTACAATATCTTCGTACGATAACAAATCAACAAAAAACTTTTTAAAGAATTTCAAATATTAAAAAAATTGAACGAAAACAATTCGTTGATCATTTTTTTGCGCCCTCGAAAGGAATAATTGATTGTTCGTACAAGCTACAAGACGATTACAATATCTTCGTACAATAAGATTCTTGTAATTAACAAAGTTCCCGGTGCGCTGCGTTATGTCACCAATTTCAATTCTTTGCGCTTCCGTCATCACCATCATCGCATTTTTTAAAGCATTTCATCGTTAACGAGCGATAATTAAAGTGGCTGCTGCTCGGGCTTATTAAATATCGTAGAAAAATCTTCAGATGCTTATGAATAATTTATGCTCGGATAGCGATCGAAGTGCACCGAGTATGTGGTGTACACTTAAGTCTCCTGGCCTCCGGTACACAGTGCTCTTCAATAAGATCCCACATTGTTATTCTTTTATTATTTATCAGCAATAACAGACTGCTATAGTGCAATTGATTAATAGGATGCGAGCAAAATCCGGCGTGTGTTGCGCGACCCTCGCTCAACGCGAACGAAAGGTCACCCGCAATAACACCGTAAGACCGGTTGAAAGTCAATTCCTCTGTCGAAACGATGGCATTTGTTGTCGCCTTCCTTGGGGCAAAAGCTGCCACGAGCCATGATCGACGAAGATCGTGACTGTCACAGTTACCGGAAACCTCGATTATTTGCTATCTGGAAAGTGTTCGGATTCGAGCGCGTTCGTCCTCGGGGCAGCACAACTGCAATTTCGAAATTTTTTAAGCTGTCTGTCGAACAAGCGGTTTATATTTTTTATTACTTTTTTTAGACAAAAAGGAATTTCAATTCTTGACAGATGCTTTATTTTTTTTTGTGAAATTCGTTCTTGTTTTGGAATGAAAAACTGTTTCGCGTTGGAGGGCTCGAAATGTTCTCAATAGTCCAAAAAAAGGGCTATAGCTCACGTGATCCACGATCGGAAACGTTACCGGAAACGTCGATTATTTGCTATCGGAAAATTGTTTGGATTCGAGCGCGTTCATCCTCGGGGCAGCACAACTGCAATTTCGACATTTTTGAAGCTTCAGATCGGATAAGCGGTTTGTGTATAAAAAAAAATATGCCAGATAAAAGTGAATATCGCATCTTCATAGTGCTCCGTTTTTATAAAAATTCGTGTTTTTCTCAATAAAAAATAGTTTCGAATCGGACGGCTCGAAACATTCCGAGCCGTTCGAAAAAATGGCTTTCCGGCAAAAACATCTAAATTAATTTTTGTGTATTCAGACTTGTAAATGACAATGCGTTATTTTATTTACATAAGCTTAAAATTTTATCTTATTGTATCACAGATTGCCCGAAACCTCGATTATTTGCTATCTGGAGATTGCTTGCATTCGAGCACGTTCATCCTCAAGGCAACACAACTGCAATTTAGACATTTTTAAAGCTTCAGGTCGAACAAGTGCTTTATTTTTTTTATCATTTTTTTAATATAAAAATTAAGTTCGCTTCCTCCGAAAATTCATTTATTTTTCGGAATAAAAAATAGTTTCGCGCCGGAGGGTTCGACATGTTCGAAACGGCAGTTCGAATAAGTGGCTTCTCGATAAAAATATCAAAATGGATTTGTGTCTAGTCAGACTCATAAATGACAATGCGATATTTCGTTTGATTAAGCTTAAATAATAATCTTTATGTATCACTGTTTACCCCCCGTGGTTATTTCGAATACCCGTTCTATTTTTGTATAGCGTATCTCTCGCCCACGTCAAACATTTGACTTCGATAAGATTCTCATTTATCACGAGGTGTGCGACGTTTCAACGAGATGCCCCCTACCTGTGCGACGGAGCGTCGCCTCAGCTTATTCAAGGCACGATAGTCGGTTCGAGACTTTAAACAAATAATTAACGAAAATTTAAACTTTCCTTTGACGAGAAATTTCTTCAACAATAAATCTTGCCCGGCAAGGGGGTCCGGAAAGATGAGCGAGCTGTTTCTCGTGAGCAACTAAACATTGCTTTCGTTCGCTAAATTACACCGATAAATTCCGAGATACAGCGCTGTCACGAGGAGACGTAAAATGCTGTAATAAATCATCGGGATGATCGTTTTTGCGCCCGACACGGTTTTTCCCCGCTTCTTTCGTTCAGCGTTCAGACATTTGCCATATGTGTCCACATTCATCGACGCTCCGAACCAAATCGAAATTAGAGGCTCGAGACCTCGCCAGTTTCAGTGTTGTAACATTCCATTTAATTCTCTGCAACCAATACAAAATTATCAATGACATTTATTAGCGATACTGTACTTGTAAAATAAATAAAAAAAATACATGCAGAGGAGAGCGGGGCGAAATGGGACAGCGGGCAAAATGGGACAGTGAGGAAAAATGGGACAGTAGGGCAAAACAGGACTGTAGGACAAGATGGGACAGCGGGACGAAGCGGGACAGTGGGACAAAACGGGACGGTGGGACACAACGGGACAGTGGGTCGAAATGGGACAGTGGGACATAACGGAACATGCGGATATTAGGGAACAGGGGAACGCCACGGGACAGTGGGATAAATCGGGACAGTGGGGCAAAGCGCCATTTTCAAATAATTTTTGGATACTTCATTTTGCCCCATCCATACTTTCGGATTTTTCTGTCCCACTCCGGCCTACTGGCCCACAAAAAAATTATTGGAAAATCGCGTTTTGCCCCAATGTCCAATTTTGCTCTTCCCTACGGAGTTTTATCATGGTAGAGGATGATGGAAGTTTTTTTTATTTTTTATTTACAGCATAAGCAATGACGGTGGCGGTGGAAACAACCAAGGCTGAGGAGGGCGAGGGCAGAGGGAAGATCGAGACCTTCGACGACATCCTGCCCTACGTCGGGGAGGCTGGATTTTATCAATGGATGCTGTTCGTTCTCCTACTGCCCTTCACATTTGTCTACGCGTTTCTCTACTTCACGCAATTTTTCCTGACTCTCGTGCCCAACGAACATTGGTGCACGGTTCCCGCCCTCGATGGATGGAATCTCACGGATCTCGAAAAGTGAGAAGTTTTCGTTTTTTTAGAATTATTTCAGTTTCAGCTGTTTACCCTGCAGTAATCAATTATTCGTTGAGATAATAATAATAATGAAATAAAGATTTAAAAAAAAATTGGAAAATATTCCGTTACCGCACGACCGTCACTCAGACGTCGAATAATATTTTTGCTCGACTTTCCGCGAGTCGATTTACAATGATTTATTGCAAAACGATCGTAAGCCTTCTTTTTTTTTTAATCACAATTCAGCAATAATTTTTATTCGTCATACTTGTAGAATCGTATGGTTTTATTGTCGGGATTTTTCTTCGCGAATTTTGCAACTCTCCTTTTATAATAATAATAATAATAATAATAATAATAATAATAATAATAATAATAATAATAATAATAATAATAATAATAATAATAATAATAATAATAATAATAATAATAATAATAATAATAATAATAATAATTATTATTATTATTATTATTATTATTATTATTATTATTATTATTATTATTATTATTATTATTATTATTATTATTATTATTATTATTATTATTATTATTATTATTATTATTATTATTATTATTATTATTATTGTTTTACGCGGATAATCGGCCGGGAAAACGATCGCTGCAAGGAGAGGCGGAAAAAGTTGAAGAATTTGTGCGGCACCTTTCCGAGATATTTACGGATCAGTGGCGGATAGTTTTTTTTTCTTCGAAATGTTTCGATCCGCTCGACCGACCGTAAATCCCTATGGATACTACCTGTATATATATAGAATCGGAAGAACGCGTGGCCGAGTAAGCCTGTACGGGTATACACAATAGCGCACGGACAGGTATATTGTGTAGCACGATTGTATAACATATACTAATACACATGGCAAAACCAGTCCGAGGAAACGACCTTGCGTGGATTCCACAAGATGGGAAGTCTTTGACTCGCGGAACTCTCGCTATGCTTTCCGAAGGCCGTTTCGTCAGATCTCGCCGAGCGCTCGAGCTACCTGCACGTGGGCTCCCGTCCAGCTTGCTTTATCTTTCTCCGTGTAACGCCATTGTATGCACTGGAAATACCAGAAGCCATTCAGATCGGTATCTCAAGCGATTTACTACATTGTAGAACATTTTTTAAAAAACAAGATCTTTCTTGCTGCCATCCAATTAAAAAAAATTATTATTATTATTTTTTTTCATCATTTGATGTTGAATATAATTGCATCGTTATTGCCTTATAATCTAGGAAATTTAATGTCTTGAAAAACTTAACTTAAAAGGTGCTTAAATTAAAAAGATAATACGTTAAAACTTAAAAAACTTAACACTTAGAGAAAATTAAAAAGAAAAATGCGTTCGTCCCGCATTTGTCTGATGTCGTGTTTCGCCGTATCGATTGAGTAACGTGTAAAACTGTCGTATGCACTGGAAATACCAGAAACAATTCCGATCGGTATTTCAACGAATTTATCATACTATAGAAAATAAAACAGCACGATTTATCTTGCCGATATTTAATTGTTTTTTTTATAATAATTTAAAGCTACAAATAAAATTGCATCGTAATTGCCTTAATTTAAAGCTACAAATAAAATTGCATCGTAATTGGCTTATAATCGAATTACTCAGAACAGAACAAGGAAGAAATAGAGACTTAACGAAAAAAATGGGTTTGTCTCGCAGTGACATATCGAATGACTCGCACGCATCTCATGTCGTGTTTCGCCGTATCGATTAAGCTAACATGTACGTACAGTGTCGGTTCATGCCACGTGAGCGCGGGCTCGAAACGTCGCGTCGCGCACGCAATCTCAGCGCCTCACTTACGCACGTGGTTTTGTAATCGAGAGTCAAAGATAGACCGTGGCGCAGTAGGTGCCGCGAGGCATTTTTCAAAAGACATGCCCGTACGCACCATCCTCGTGTGTGTTCTTACACGGCGCGTAAGGAATTCCTCAATAAACGCGCGGACTTTGAAGCCCGTGCATTCTTACGCCTGGGGCAAGAAGCGTGGGTATTTTTTTTTTTCTGTAAACGATCGTTTAAGGATCGAAAAAAAAAAAAAATGCCAATCAATCGAGCCGTCAACGTGACCGGCTGGGATAACGATCCCTTGATTGAAACGCTTCGGAGCGCGCATCTGAGCCAATCTTCCGTGAAGACGTTGTCGGGACATCGATAGCAAAAACAAAAATGCCGGAAAAAAAATTGCTCCCGGAAATAAACATTACGTCGGAATAGCGCAGATTTCTTCGTTTCCATTTTACACTGTAATAAAGTTTTTTTTTTTTCTTCAAATTGCGCAAAAAGTCCAGGACTTGAAAAATTCCTGGACTTGAAAAAGTCTGCGCTGTAACAGCCAGGATACGACTTTGGAAATTACGATTTTAAATACGCACACGTGGAGAATACTCGGCGTAAAGTTGGTGATTACTGAATAATGGTAAAACTGTGAAGTTAAAAAACAAAAAATGTCTCGAACAACCAAGTTTTTACCGTCCGGCAAAAATCTTTTTCTGCGCTGTAACAGCCAGGATACGACTTTGGAAATTACGATTTTAAATACGCACACGTGGAGAATACTCTGCGTAAAGTTGGTGATTACTGAATAATGGTAAAACTGTGAAGTCAAAAAAAAAAAAATGTCTCGAGCAACCAAGTTTTTACCGTCGGGCAAAAATCTTTTTCTGCGCTGTAACAGCCAGGACACGACTTTGGAAATTACGATTTTAAATACGCACACGTGGAGAATACTCGGCGTAAAGTTGGTGATTACTGAATAATGGTAAAACTGTGAAGTTAAAAAACAAAAACTGTCTCGAGCAACCAAGTTTTTACCGTCCGGCAAAAATCTTTTTCTGCGCTGTAACAGCCAGGATACGACTTTGGAAATTACGATTTTAAATACGCACACGTGGAGAATACTCGGCGTAAAGTTGGTGATTACTGAATAATGTTAAAACTGTGAAGTTAAAAAAAAAATGTCTCGAGCAACCAAGTTTTTACCGTCCGGCAAAAATATTTTTCTCATTATATACTGAAATAGGTATATTTCACGAGTGTTTGTGAATACTTTCAGGATCGCATTGTCCATTCCGAAAGCAAACGAGGTTGAGCTGGCGGTAGAGGGTGCTACCGCGTTCTCGAGGTGTCAGATGTATGCAGTTAATTACACAGAGATTCTGCAAGAGGGGATCAGAGAGAGCGATCCAACGTGGCCTATCGCGCCCTGTCAGAACGGATGGAGCTTCAACTACACAATGGTCCCTTACGCGTCGATTGCTGCCCAGGTGACGATTGAATAATTAAGCGATCAAAGCGCCAGCTAACGAAAGCCTTTATTTTATTCAAATGCAAAAAAATTCACCTTTGCTATTCAGTTTTCATGAGTATGAGTTATTTTATGAGTTTATGAGCATTATTTTTTTTTTTTTTTCAAAATTTTCACCAATCGACCAACACTGAATATTGTTTGATATTAAATTTGAGGATCCATCGAGACCTTTCAATTTTACGTGAACATCCTTGATGATGAAAATTTATTTTTGTTTTTTTTTTTTCCACAGCTCGAATGGGTTTGCGACAAGACCTACCTCTCGTCGGCGGCGCAATCCGCCTTCTTCGTCGGCAGCATCATCGGTGGCTTCATCTTCGGTTACATTGCCGATCGTTACGGCCGAATCCCTGCTCTCGTGTCCTGCAACGCCGTGGGATTTTTCGCCTCGGTCGCCACGGCCTTCTGCAACAGTTTCTGGTCATTCGCTTTGGCGAGGCTCGTCGTCGGTACCTCCTTCGACAATTGCTTCAATATACTCTTCATTATAGGTGAATATACAACGGATAAAAAAAAAAAGTTTTTAATTTTTATTTTTTAATATTTATATATTTGATCTATTTTAATTTATTTTATCTACTTTATCTATTTTTATATTTATTTTATCCATGTACGATCATGCAAGATAATATATTTACGTTGTTAATATTTTACAGTTATCGAGTACGTGGGACCGAGATACAGAACTTTGGTGGCAAACATGTCTTTCGGCATATATTTCGCTATCGCCGCCAGTCTCTTGCCATGGATGGCGTACTGGATCGCCAATTGGAAAATACTCAGCGTGGTAACGGCCGTGCCTTTGGTCGTGGCTTTCTTCGGGCCGTGGCTCGCTCCCGAAAGCGCAAGGTTTGTAAATTCTTCGATCCAAGTATTTTTATAAATAATTTGCTCCAAATAGTTTTCATGAAAATAACTTTCTCAACATATTCTAAATGACTTTCTTTGTTTTTAATCAGGTGGTACCTCATGAGCGGACAGACTGACAAAGCCATCCTGATGCTGAAGAAATTCGCCAAGGTTAACGGGAAGACGGTAAAGCCAGAGATATACGACGAGTTCGAGAAAAGCTGCAACGCCATTATTGAGAAGGACAAGAGTCACAATCAGTACACAGTTTTGGATCTATTCAAGAAGCCGCGCCTTGCCCGCACCACCATCATTCTCATCGTATACTGGTAATTTAAGATCTCACGATTTTTATTTCATTCGTTTATTTCATTTCATTTCATTCAAGGCACATGCCCTTAAAAAAAAATACATATGTAAGAGAATAAATATGGTCATATTGAGTATAGTGTATAGTGTATTCGATATAAGAGAAAATAGAAAATTTCAACAAAAAGAAAATACCAATAATAGGTAATGATATTCACAGAAAAGAAAGTTGGGAAATGAATATTTTATTTCTATGAACGGGCAAAGCCTATTTACAGAAAATGTACAGTAGTGTTTTTTAAATGTTTTTTTTTTAAATTTTATTGTCTCATAGACGAAACAGTGTAGATCGACTTGACATAAAAGTTGTACTCAATCAGAATATACACAATTGTTCTATAATGTTGCAGGCTCTTGATAATTCTGGTGTTCGACGGTCACGTCTGGAACATGAAGCTGCTCGATCCGGACGTCTTCACCTCGTTCTCCCTCGCGGCATTGACCGAGCTACCAGCTGCCCTTCTGCTCGCCCTCTTCTTGGACAGGTGGGGCAGACGATGGATGGGCTTCGCGTCGATGTTCATCTGCGGCATTTTTTCCTTCGTAGCGCTGGCTACACCTCCAGGTGAGTCGGGCGAATCCGACATCGGAAAAGAGCTCGGGAGCCTACGCCCGTGGAGCTTAAGGCCATGAAACATTTATACGATCGATAAATTATTTCTCCAGGTCCTATAACCGTCGCCATGGCGATTCTCGCCCGATTGGGTGTCAATATCGCTGCGAATATCGGTTTCCAATACGCCGCCGAGATGTTGCCGACCGTTGTTCGAGCTCAGGGTGTTTCCCTCATTCACATAATAGGATACTTCGCGCACATCATCGGACCCTATGTTATCTACCTGGTGAGCCGACTATTCGATTTTTTCAAATTCATTTTCATCGAACAACAATCATTTCATAGAGACAGCGATCAACAGTAACTATTTCATAGCGACAACGATTAATTAAATTGTCATTGAATAATTGTTGTGACATTTTTTGGTTCTTGTCTCCATCTTTTTAAGAAAAATTTCATTCGTTTATTTTCAATTGCCTGATTCCGATTTCTTTTCGTTCTTATTCATGGTAAAAATCTTCTCTTTTTTTCTCCAATATCTGTTTGTTATCTTCTAGTGTACGATTATTTGTACTGATAGTGCTATGTACGGTAAACGATATTCATGATTATAAGACTCCTCTACACTGATAAAAAATGCGGTTGACTCAACTGAAGATTTGGGCACGGACGTTCAAATAAATATTTTGTTGGGCGAACAAAATATTTTTATGCCTCAAAAATATTTTTGTGAAAAAATCCAAAAAATTGTTGAACTAAGCAACCTTTTAGCTGTACCAACAAAAAATGTATTTGAACGTCTCTGCTCGAATGTTCACTTGACTCAACCGTATTTGTTATCAGTGTAAGTGTCATTATAATGTTCGGCCGTTATGTATATATCGTTCTGTAAAAGGGTTCTCCTAATAAATAAATAAATAAATAAATAAATAAATAAATAAATAAATAAATAAATAAATAAATAAATAAATAAATAAATAAATAAATAAATAAATAAATAAATAAATAAATAAATAAATAAATAAATAAATAAATAAATAAATAAATCAACCATGAATGAATTTTCAGGCTGACGTATCGCCGGAGCTGCCGCTCATATGCCTGGGCACCGTATCGCTGTTCGACGCCTTTCTGACCCTGACCCTGCCGGAAACTCTTGACCAGGACCTTCCGGAATCGCTGCAGGAGGGCAACGACTTCGGCAAAGACCAGAGTTTCTGGTGGGTTCCTTGCATATCGAGGTAAGTTCGCGTTATCGAAATTTTCACTACCACCGGACTCGTTGGACCGACGCGATTGACGTGACGAATTGAAATTGTTCCAGGACACCAGCGAAGAAGAAGAAGTACAGAAAAAAATTGGGTGTGACGAACGCCGGCTACAATCCTGGTAGCATAACGAGAATCGATTCCACCAGGTTATAGCATCGCCATCCTTGTGTTCGACAGCTGTGTCGGCGAGCTATCGCGGCCGACGAAAAACCAAATCGTTGTAAATATATACTACTACTATAGTCTCGTAATCAGGCGATTATCAGTCTCGTTGATTGACGAGAGAGCGAATTCGACGAATAAATTAGTCTTAAATACGTTTAAAAAAAAAAATTTGTTTCGGGTTCAGCCTGAAATATCGTTCCAAACCCTGCGGAGTCTCGAATTGGCTGAATCGCATCGATGAGATATTTTCAAAATTTCGATAGTTCTTTTAGCGAACGTACGTTTAACGGTTCATTCTATTCCACGATTTTTTTTTCTATTTTAAATCGCGACAAACGTCGCGCGGTCTTTTCTATCCTCTTTATTAGACTCGCAAGCCGACAGTGCTCAATTCATAAGATTATTTACTATGTCAGCCACGACAGTTCGATGTATAGCCGCATTCTTGTCGTTTAGTTTAGGATCATTCGCGTACTTATGAGGCTGTTCAAACGATAGAGATGGGATAGTTAGCGTCATTTGGGCAGGGTCGACGATCGTCGTTAATCGACCTGCGTCAAATTATATTATCACACACGAGAATCATCGACCTCGCGTCGTTCTCGGTTATGCAGCCGACAGACGCTCGTCCCACTGTGCCAAAAACCCAAAACACCCGTGAACTCGATCGGATCTGGCGTTGCATCATGATACGAGATGCTAATCCAATGCAAGTACCCAGCATACATTGTCTTCACCCAGCAACGCTGACACTGTGTGTGTGTGAATAAGAGAGCTTTTTACCGAGCAATGCAGTTTTAACAAACCAGCGCGTTCTCCCATTGTACAATACGCTTTAAGTATATCTACTTAATAATGAAGTACAAGACCACCAGGGCACTCACGGACACTCAAACACACCCATATTTCGAGTGTCCATGTGTGTGACTTCTCAAGCAACTTTAAAAAAATGAATAACCGTAGAATAACCGAAAAAGTTACCGTAGTTCGAGGTCAGTTTTTACTCCATACAAGTGGGAGAAAAAAATAACCGTATTTCAACTTCTGGGCACTCGGAGTTATTTTTTTGGTTACTGAAACAAAAAACGACCGTTTGCCAGTATAGGCAGCGTGAACTCTCGCACGCGTATGCGCAGAACTTAAAATATCAATATTTTTTCGATTACTTTAACGGTATAAAAAGTTACCTGAAATTGCCGTCTTTTTTTCGGTAATTTATACGGGGTCGCTGAGGCTGCTAGGGTTCATACGTGAAATACGTCACTTTCGGTTTGGAAATCTCATTTCTCAAGGAGGAAGTGATGTGTTTCCAGTACGACGTCACTTCCGGTCGAAACATGAGATTTTTCAAACCGGAATTGACGCATTTCCGTTAAATCTCCGGAAATCGAAATTCCATAGTCGATAGCGAGAGCGTGGAGCGTCCGAGTCACGACAAACTGCTAGTAAGACAATAAAGTACAATGTTCTATCGTAGAAGTAATTATACTGTTTATTGATAGTTTCCAAACAACTTGTTATAATTAAGACTAAATAAAAAAAAATGTCAATTCTATTCTAAATTTCGTGTAATCTGGATGATTCTTTGTACACGGAGAAATATGATAAATTCGATTGCCGTGGAATGATATATGAAAATACAGTGTGGCAGAAGATCGATGCCCGTCGCGCGTCGATGAAATATCGGCGAGTACGACATTCGTCGTACTCGCCTTACGTCCTTAGACCTTACGTCGAAACATTGTTGCCCGACAGACGATCAACGTCGGCTTTATGACGACTCGGTAACGACCAAAAACGATCGCCCTTGCCGAACTCCTCCCCTTGGCGAAGAGTCTGAGGAAGATCGCGACCGAGAGTCTCCGGCAGGAAGAGAACCAGCGTAGCCGTGACGAATGATAATACTCCGAGAATCAGCATCGGCAGAGCCGTCCATATGTGAGCCTGTAATCATCAATGAGTCGTGTAATAAAATAATTGATTATCGAAACTATTAACTTTTAAGTCAATCGACCGTTAACAGGCCGTGACAGGGTGTCACGGTAAATACGAAAGGGTTTAATCATTTATTTTTTGCAACGCAAAGCGCCGTAAGTGTCGCTTTGTAGCAAGTCGGACTATAACAACACGCCGCATGCGAACATCGGTCTGATTTTACTTCTCGCACGCAAATTCACTTTCTCGCACGTTTTCGCGGGCGAGAAGTTGGAGAGAGTTGTTCTTACGCCACCTTGGACAACTACATTTGTTACAAAAAATATTATGCGATACCAATGTCCTACGGCAAACATTGCACGAAGACTGCGACGTGGGTCGCACTCGCCGCACTCGTCTTTCACTGTAAAAAGAGATTCGAATGAAATTTAATGTACTGGCACATGAACTATTTGTGCATGAACCGGTATTTAAATTTCACGTACAATTGCAATGAAACATTAACGTACAGTATATTTAAAACTTTAGAAAAACTTTACATTTAATAATTTACTGTAATTTCACTCCAAAAGTCCATTAATTTTTCATCGCAATTGAACATTAGATTTAACGTACCAGTCTTTGCATAAAAACTTCCAGTCCGGTGTATTAAATTTACAATTTTTTTAAACTCTCTTCGGCTCGCGTAACCCTCTTCACAACCCGCGCATAATGTTCGCTTTATTGCACCCGTATCGCAAAGCACTAATCTTGATTCTTACGAAATCGATAAGGTACGGGGCGACGGCATGTCCCATTATGCCGAAGATGTGTATCAAGGCGATGCCTTGAGCCCGCACCGGGGTCGGCAGCAGTTCCGCAGCGTACTGGAGACCAACGTTCGCTGCCATATTCAGGCAAAATCGAGCGAGCACCGACATCGTTAGTTGGGCCGCAACTGAATGAAAGAACAAACGTCATCGGATTTTTCTTCGTTTTTCATTCCGGCGGCACAATGTATCGAGCTGGCGACTCACCCGAAGTCAGATAAAGTTCGCCGAAGCTGAATAAACCAGTCACGGCCATAGTGACAAAACCGCAGAATCTTCGACCCCAGCGATCCAGTATCAGCGTAAGTAACAATCCAGCTGGAAGTTCGGTAGCGCAGGCCAGCGAAAAAGACACGAAGACGGAGCTCTGAAGAAGTTTCAAGGAATAAACGTGACCATCGAAAGTTACGGTCACGCAGAACCTGTGTATTGTTGAAAACAATAGTACGGTCAAAATTACACCTTTGATTATTCTTTTTTTTTTTTTACTTACCAAAAGGTGATCAGTAATACGACGTTTCTCGCCAGGTGTGGGGTTTTAAAAAGATCCAGCAACGTTGCAGTTTCGCTCTTCGAGCTAGCGTTGGCGACGTTTCTCTGATGTTATTCCGGAAGCAAAAAAAAAAAAAAAAACTCCGTTTAGTAATCGGTACTGCCAATTTGGAATAATGAATGATACGGAATTTTTCGCTTTAATTGTCGATTTATTTAATGAATTTCAACAAAAATTAATAATATGACAAAACTCACCAAATAAAGCTCGTAGATCTTTGGGTCCGGATTTTTGCCATTTATCTTTGCGATCTTTTTCAGTTTCTCGATTACCTTGTCGAACTTGCAATTCGCGAGGTACCAGCTTTTTTACAAATACACACCATCGATATGAGTTACAGATAAGTGGCGAAGAAAAAGTTTCATTGCAAATTCGCTCTAAATCTTACCGTGCGCTCTCCGGCATTATCCAAGGTGTCAGCAATCCGCATAGCAGAGGAATCGCAGTGACGTAAGCAAAGTACCTCCAGTCCGCGATGTAATAGGCCAGCCATGGCAGTATCGTACTTCCGAGGGCAAAGTGTATTCCGAAAGCTATGTTGAAAACCAGCGTCCGTCTTTTTACCGCCATATACTCGACAACTGTGCGAACAGATAATCAACAGAGTCCTTTATTTACATATTATTTATATATTCCTTTTCATTTCGACACGGGCCCTCCCCGTCACATCCAGGATTTCACCGGCGATTTTTTATATGACTGAACTCTCAAAAGCATCTCAGATTTCTTGTCAGATTTAAAAAAAATTACCATATTGACCGCCACAATTAAATCATTTGAAAAAATTCTGAAATATCTCATGTCATATATAGAGATTTAAAATTGGAGCCGGACTGGGCCTCACTTCTTATTTTGTCTAATTTTTTTTTTATCGAACCTGACACCGTGCACTTTTTTCAGCACCCTCCAACGATCTTCGTGAACTCACCTACGATGAGGGGAATATTGATGCAATTGTCGAAAGCGAGTCCTGTGAGAAATCGACACACCGCGAAGAAAGAGAAGCTCGTTGCGCTAGCGGTAGCTATCGTTCCCAGAAGACCGACGACGTTGCATAGCACAAGCGCCGGTATACGACCTTTGTGATCGGCGATCCATCCGATTACTATACCGCCGACGATGGAGCCGCAGAAATATATCGCCTGTGCGGTCGACATGAGGTACTGCCGGTTGCATACCCAATCTAGCTAATCGGCAAGGGTCACGGAACAGTCAATGGCATTCTCTTTTTTAATTAAAAAAAAAGCCAAACAATAATATTGATCGCCCTTAGCCGCACCTCGGCACCGATGCTCTTGTAAGGAATTTGGGTAAAGTTGTATTCCCAACGATCGCAATCGACCGTGCGATTCGTCTGCCACTCGGAGGATCCAAAGTCATCGCTGTGGTCCAGAAGTTCACTGAAGTTCAGGTCCTTTCGATGGCACTTGTCGTAGTAAGGATAAATATCCGCTCGAGGTATGGCTGCATGCACCCTGCAACAATTTTACATATTTGATAGAAACAAAAAAAATGGAAAAAAATAATAAGACAAAAATAAAACAGAATAGATTGTACAACTACGTAAATCATTTAGTACGTCGTGTCCCTAAATCGTGCATTGTGTCTCAGGTGATGAGCTGGTTTTTAGAGACCAGCTGTATTTTCAAAAATTCGGTTTTCATAGCAGGAATGGATTGCGGAAATCCGAATTCCATTCCATATGCTATATTTTCGAAAATTCAGTTTTCATAGCATATGGAAATGGATTTTGAAATTCTATCCCATGTGCTGAAATTTCGGAATTACGGTTTTCATGGCATATTTATTTATTTATTTATCTATTGGTATATTTACGGGCTGAGCCCAATTACAAGCGTGATACGTAAACGTATCGGCAAATAGACACTAGCATATTGAGAGAGTACGTTGCAGAAATAAGTAAATATATTCGCTTATAACATAATATATCGAAGAAAAAAAAAACAAATAGAGGACGTATCATAAAATGCAAAAGTAACAAATACAAATTTCGTTACAGGTTAATATGGAATGAAGTTCGAAATTCGGAAACGCCATTCCATATGGAATGTACTTCCACGTGCTATGCACCGTGCGACCTATGCGAGCGCGCAAGTCAACATACCTGCTAGTATTGAATGGAAACAAAAAAAAAAGGAAAAAAAGAATAAGTAAAAATAAAACATGAAATAATACTGTATAACGGAACTACGTAAGTAATTTAGCGTGCAGGTTCCCTAAGTCGTAACTGTCTCACAGGTAATTATAAGCTGGTCTCTGGAGCCGGTAGACGAGCGCCGGTTGCTATAATCGCGGAGCATGACAGTGACAAACGTTGATAGTATGAAACGTTACTCAACGATTTTACCGAGTGCGAGTCCGATCGTATATCCCCAGAATGTCCAAGATTTGTCAAAAGGGAAGCTCAAACTTTTGTCGAACGGCGTCTCTATCTGTTGCACAAGAGATAACAAGTCAACCGACAGAAATAGAATACTCCTCACTTGACGATTCACGGATGGAACAATGCCGAGTATTACCGGCGATCGCGCAGCAATCGTTATCTACTGTACCCACTTTATTACTTGTAAACAGCTTTACAATAAAGTTCCGTATCGACGACTTAAGGAGAGCTGAGTCTGCAAGAAAATTACTTCGCGTAAAATTCTTATTTCTAACGGAATCTCATTTAACGATTCGCGAATGGAACGATGCCGATTATTACCGAAGTCTTATCTACTTTTACGAACTTAAGATTTATAAACGGCTGTACAATAAAGTTCTTTATTAACGACTTAAGGTGAGACAAAAATTCCTCCTGCAAGCAAATTACTATTGCAAGCAAATTACTATTGCAAGCAAATTATTATTGCAAGCAAATTATTATTGCAAGCAAATTACTTTTGCAAGCAAACTACTATTGCAAGCAAACTACTATTGCAAGCAAACTACTATTGCAAGCAAACTACTATTGCAAGCAAACTACTATTGCAAGCAAATTACTCTTGCAAGCAAATTACTCTTGCAAGCAAATTACTATTGCAAGCAAACTACTATTGCAAGCAAATTACTATTGCAAGCAAACTACTATTGCAAGCAAATTACTATTGCAAGCAAATTACTATTGCAAGCAAATTACTATTGCAAGCAAATTATTATTGCAAGCAAATTACTATTGCAATCAAATTTCTCCTGCAAGAAGTTTATTCCGCGTATAAAATTTATAATTTTTAACGGAATCTCACTGACCGTTCTTGCTGAGTGAGATTTCTGTCCTGCAGATCGTCGACGTAGCACCAGTGTTCCTGTGGCACGAGTGTCAGGAAGAACTGCGAAAAGTAGAGATTCGCGTAGGCGACGCTGTAGGGCAGCAAGGTGAGAAGCAGGTACCACTGGTATCTTCCGAAGTTTCCAACGTAAGGCAGAATGTCGTCGATCGATTCGAGCTTTCGTCTCAGAGCGGTCGTCTCGCCAGGTTCGTTGTCGCCCGAAAGGGTTATCGTCTTCATCTCTTCCTTCATGACTTGAGGCACACACGCGCGGGCAGCAGAAACTTTACTGGGCCGTGAAAGAAATCCACGATGTCACCGAGCCCCGCTGAAAGTCGAAGTGTTTAAGTTTAATACAATCGAACAGACTGCAAGCTGCAGACAATTAACGTCACTTTCGGGATCACATTCGGCATCGTTTTTATTGGATCCGGACGGCCGCGAATATTGCCGGTTAGAACCGAATAACAAACGGACGAATCGATTGATCAATAGAACAGATCGTGATTGATAAATCATACAACAGTCTTATTGAGCAATCCTGATGGAATCGTTTTGCCTTGTCCTTCGAATGTCTGGAGATAAAACTTTATGATCGAAAGGAACTGTAACTGGCTGTCTGGAATATAATAATAAAATAATTATTATAATACGATAGGAAGAGGGGCGAGTTTAATGACTGGAACGTTTTGGAGTTTAGTGACTGGAACACGAATACAGTTTCCCCTCATTTTAAGAGGCCTTGTTCGGCTGTTATCAAGGCCCAATTTAACGCTCACGAATGTCAACTCTGTCGAAATTATTATTATTTTTTCGCGGAAAAATTCGAAACTGCATTACCGACTGTGTGCTTGAGGGCTCAGTCGGTATTGCAGTTTACCGGCTGTTTACTGTATTACTGTTTGCTGCAACCGGCTGTCTGAAATATAATATTAAAATAATGATAGTAATACATTCCGAAGATGGGCGACCTTAGTGACTGGAACTTGAATGAAGTAACTCCTCATCTTAACCCTTTGAATCATACTTTTTTTTACAAATATAAATTTTCAAATACTAATTAATTAAATCAATGCATTTTCTCTGAATTCAAAGAGGTATCAGCTGTGATACAGTGTGTTTCAAAGGGTTAACAGGTTTGGTTCAGTCGTTATTGGGGCCTAATTTAGCGCTTTGGAATATCAACCCTGTTAAATTAACTTTTTTTTTAGGGGGGGAGACGAGCCGCTCCACGTCGATAAGCTGTCGCGATGAAAATCAAAACTGCAATACCGACTGAGCCCTCAAGGACTCAGTGCTACTTTGGAGGCTTGAAATTCGACTCACCGATTAAATATGGTAAAAATCAAAATAAAGAAACGATCAACTTCTCTTCTAATTCTCTTCTAAAAAAAAAAACTCAACTGACCAAATAAGATCGGAACTTTGCTCCCGTCAATGAAAGATGGTTGGTTGCCAGTAATCATTACCTTCGCCAAGCAAAAGTGTCTTTGAACTTGGTTGTCGTGCTCGCCACTCACAGTATCCTCCCGCAATAAAATCCGCTTCTAATTTAAAAAAAAAAAAAAAAAAAAAAAAAAAAAACTAAATTGTCTAAATAAGAGCTTTACGTCCGTCAGCGAAGATAGCCGGTCGCGAATGATTATTACCTTCACTAAACAGAAGCGTCTGATCTTGGTTGGCGTTCTCGCCGTTCAGTGTATCCTCCAGCAGCAGCAGTGCGCCGAATCCGACACTCGAAAAATTCGCCGAGACAGTGGCCAACTGTTGCGACGCCGGGGACCTTCGCTGCTTGTTGTTCGGGCAATTATGTCACGCAATGAGCTGTATTGTGCGGTATGACACAGGCCTGCGCGCTCTATAATTAATTATGCACGAGTGGAACAATTATTTAACGGCGTCGTCTCGTGAACCGATAGGAAGCTCGACTATGGCCAGTGCGAAGCGCGTTCTTAGGTTATTTGTTCTCTCGACGCTACGCACGGAAGCTTCCCTTCCGCGCTGGCTTCGGGTCGCAACCGAACTAGCCAGAGACCATTCGCGCCCGGGCGGACTGCGAAAGACGAAGAAGAGGACCGCAGCTGCAGCGGTGGCGCCGGCAACGACGGCGAAGAATCGATTGCGCAGAAGCTCAATGTAGGTATGCACGCGGATACATCGCCGCAACGAAGGCGCATTGTGTATTCGCGGTGATATATGTTGCTGGGCGAATTTACAGCCCGCCGGCCAATGACCAGTTCGCTTTCGACGTTTTGTTTTTCGCAGCTACGGCCATTCGAGTGAGCTGCTGGCTGCGATGCTAGACTGTAGTCCACGAGGTCACGGGCTCGATTCCTCAACCTCTGCGTATTTT
Organism: Exephanes ischioxanthus; assembly: GCA_958510785.1. Classification (NCBI taxonomy): domain Eukaryota; kingdom Metazoa; phylum Arthropoda; class Insecta; order Hymenoptera; family Ichneumonidae; genus Exephanes; species Exephanes ischioxanthus. Next base: position 8,683,008 of record OY294024.1, read on the forward strand.
TCCTCTCCTGTCCCGTCTTTGTTTTCCAGTCCAGTACAGTCCTACACAACAAAAATTCTTCGGGCTTGAGACCTCACATAATCCGGTTGAAAAATTGATATATATTGTTTGGGCTTAAGGTCACACAATATGGTTAATCGAACCAATAAAAAAATCGATATATTTTCTTCGAACTTGAGTTCATACAATCTGGTTAATGGAGCCAATAAAAAAATCCATATATTTTCTTCGTGCTTGAGTTCACACAATCTGGTTTATCGAACCAATTAAAAAATCGATATATTTTCTTCGTGCTTGGGTTCACACAATCTGGTTAATCGAACCAATTACAAAATCGATATATTTTCTTCGGGCTTGAGTTCACACAATCTGGTTAATCGAACCAATTACAAAATCGATATATTTTCTTCGTGCTTGGGTTCACACAATCTGGTTAATCGAACCAATTACAAAATCGATATATTTTCTTCGGGCTTGAGTTCACACAATCTGGTTAATCGAACCAATTAAAAAATCGATATAATTGTTAAAAAAAAGAGGAAGCAGAAGAAAGTACCCTAATAGACAACTGACGGCACGAGATCTACTCGGTGCTAGCACGGGAATGCGCGTCGTGCTGGCACAGTACAGTCATGTACGTCCGCATGTGACGATATTGTGACGGCACGGCATTTTTACACCAAAAGCTGCTTGCACACTTCTAGCTCGGCGTGGAGCCCCACCATCTTGTCAAAACGCGTTGCCGTCACAATGTCGTCACGCACTTGACTGTTTATTGTGCCGGCACGGCGTGGCGAATGCACGGCACGTTTTTCTTATCTCGGTACGGACATTCGGAGAACTGAACAATCGGCGTGGACACAGTTCTCCATGCCATGTACTTTTCGCAGCAACTAATGTTCTAACTCTAAACGCATGTTTTAATTCTCGCCGGCAGAATACGGTGGAAAATAGGCCGGGACAAAATGAACTCACGTTTGAGTAACAGGTATGCGTTTATTTTTTTTCTTTACAAAAAAAGTACCGCTCGACTCAACAGCCGTACCTGAGACGGTGTCGTATCGTGTCTCGGTAATCCTATCGCAGAATTAATGAATAAATAATAAATAAAATGTGGGATTTGTGGTAACTATGATAACTATACTACGGTAAGAGTATGCATGTATCTGAGCGTTGACGAAACGAGCCTAACTGGTCCGTCACTCGTCGAGACTCGGAGGGCAAAGAGCAGACGCGCAGACTCCCAGCAGCGTGTCACCCAGCGAAACAACGGATTATGCAAGCTATCTTATTAGTAGGAGAGTCGGCCGTCGCATTCAAGCTAATATATTTATGAATAACACCGTACTTTAAGAATCCTCTTAACGACGAGATACGCGTATTACTACATCGTCCGGGCTGCTGAAAAATGATCCGATATCATCGATAAAATTCATCGCATATCAACGATATCGGATGGATGGATGGATCGATCGCCGGATCGGTTGACCACTTTGTCCAGGTGAATTTTATATGAGATTCAAAGACCGAAAATTAAAATGATCCAATTTTGGATAAAAATTGATTACAGTTTCAGTTACCGACCGTGGTAATTCACCTGACTGAAAGCCCTGAGCCCGATAGAGGTTCAGTTTTTCCCACTTAACCATCTATACTATTAGGGTCGCATTTTAATACGTTAGTTTCAACTTAAGATCGCTCTCGAGATCGAACTTAAGTTCGAACTGAGGTTCAAACTTAAGTTGATTTCGTGCTTCAGTACGAACTTAAATTTGAACTCAAATTTGATTGTAGTTCCAGTTCGAACTCAAGTTTAAAATAAAATTCGAACTTAGGTTCGATCTCAAGTTCGAACTTAAGGTGAATCTTAAGCGCGCAATGCAGTTCGGACCAAACTTCGATCTTAAGTTCAAACTGACATCTTAAAATTCGTCGCTTAGACGGTTGCGGTAGAACTATATGTTTCTATTTTTATTACCATGATGTAAATTATGACCCCGAAGATATCTGCATGACATCAAATTTCATCTCTGGCAAGTTTCTATCAATGCACGGCTTCAGGAATAAAAAAATTATTCACTTGCAGAATTTTGTTCTCCAAGTGAAATTCCCCGAGCCAAGTTTGTGCGATGCAAAAACCACAGCCGTTATAATATGATGAAATTTAGTCTCATCCATATATCCTCAGGGTCATTATAAATGAAGAAACATTGGCTCTTTCACTATCGGAAGCCGCGTTCCTCAAGACGGCAGTAAATCCACTTTCCCGATATATTTTCCCTGGCGGCTTCGAGGCGCGATGAATCGTGAGAGAAGTAGGTCGCGATAGGAAAACGCCCCGAGAAATTCCGATTGCGGTATCATTTAAATATAGTACGATTCGTCGTGTTTTATCTTTCTGCCTCACCGCCCTCGCATTTCTTCTCGTACTCGCGAAGAAATAAGAATCGTTCCAATTCCCTCGGACGACACTGCCGCGGCACTCTTTACAGCCGAAGATTTTCATTTTTCCCGATACGACCCAGAGATGAGAAATAAATGAGAAACTGTCGCGGCCGGCTGCTCCGAAAAGCTCCGAGCTTTTCATTAGACCTCCCTAGACCCACAGGCGACTCATTACGAATAACGCGAACCTTCAGCGACACAAAACATACCCTATCGATTAAATGTTAATGAAAACTTACGATAAACTTATAAACAATTGCTATTCTTATATCAGATCACAAGATGTGCTCTAGCCCTTCACGTACGAGATCCTCGTTCAACGAGGCTCGAGAATTTGCCAAGACGAAACCTTCGAACGATTCGAATAACAAGTTGATGTGCTAAAAAAAATCTGAAAAAATTCCCAGATCTACCTTCAAGTGTTGTTTTTTTTTTTTTTGATAAGGCAGAAGAACATTTATCACGAATATCTGTATCGTTTATGTGCTTAAAAGAAGGCATGCTCGTTTGCTCTTGGCAAAAGTCTCCCGTACTTGAAGGGTTAAAATCGACGTAACTCGGTTATTCGGGCTTCGTCCGCCAGAGGGCCAAAGTTACGGGATTCTGCACCGGCGAGCCTTCGGTAAAACGGTGGGTCGGCCCGTTCGCCGAACTTCGATGGGTACAACCCGCTATCGATACAGATTTCTCGCTACAGCGATTGGACAATTATATTCCATCAGGCTTGGAACGCAGAAAATTCCATTCACCTAGAGTCTGACGACCTCGACAGGTGCGCCGACATTCCTCCGCGAGCGCACACTCGATCTTTGGATCATGCTGCTGCGGAGGGTCTCGCCGCGGAGCGATGCGCGCATCGAGTTCCTAACGCTGCCGTGCCTGTACGACCTCGCTATTGGGCCGCATTGCGTTTCTTCGTCGTCCGCTTTCCTAGAAAAAAAAGACGACAAAACATTAATTTTTGTAACACGTGCAAAAAGCCCCACTTTTCGTCCCTGTAACGCGTGGCGAAAGTGGCGCTTTTTAGTAAGGCGTGCGAGAAAAATACTGCGCAAGCGCAGATCACACCAGTTACTTTTTCGCACACTGTTTTAACACTCTAGTGATTTTTTCGGACGCATTCGCGACGCCACGCATAAAATAGTGTATTATAATACTAGTGCGAAAAAACTTTTTCTGACGAGTGAGAGTTTGCAGCATGAGCTGAAGGCAAATCTTGCAATCACAGGAGTTAAGAAAACGTTTATCGCACGAGTATGGTACAACATTTTATTTCACAAGGTGTGAAAATGGGGTTTTTACGCACACGAAGCGTGCGTAAAACTGCCATTATCGTACCGAGTGAACTGAAGTACTATTTTGATGGTTCGTCTTTGACAAAACTTTGACAAAAATCTTCGTAATGGAAACGGATACTCACTTCATGAGGCAGGGCATGTCCCAGATGCCCTGATCCTTGCCAAACTCTTCGCCGTCCTGCAGCGTCTGCGGCAGGTCCTTGTCGAGGGTCTCGGGCAGGAAGAGCGACAAGCCACCGCCGAGGATACCGAGTATGCCCAGCACGAGTAGCGGCAGAATCGGTGAAACGACCGCGAGATAAACGACGAAAGGTGCGACTATACTCGCCACGTATCCCATTATGTGAATCAGCGCAACTCCCTGCGCCCTCACCACCGTCGGCAATAACTCAGCTGCGTACTGGAGGCCGATGTTGTACGATATGTTGACGCAAAATCTTCCCATTATCGCCAGTGTCGCCGCGTAGATATCTGCAATTAAATAAAACAAAGTCATCGAACGGTCGAGTCGAATATAGAATATTAAGTTAGCTACTGCGTGGCAAACTAATCAAATAAGTGCCAAATTTTTACAATTACTTATCCAAAATTGTAGCCATTTATTAATTTGTATTATCACACGTGTCCTCAAGGAAGAGAAATATTAATGACTACGCTCTTGTTAAAACGACTAGTGAATGCCAATTTCCTTGGGTCCAATCAAGTGAATTTGGGTCAGTTTCCTTGACCAAAATTTCCTTGGGTCCTCAAGCCACGCATTGACACAAATCGACTTCCATTACTGTTAATAAATGCACAATATTTTGGATAAACAGTTCTAAAAATTTAGCACCCGTTTCGTTAGATTCGTTGATAAATCTTGTTCAATGATTCATTGACCGATAGGAAATATTTGCCGTCGGGAACTCACGATTGGAAACGGCGCAAGCCCAGATGCTGAAGATGCCCGATATAACCATTGAGCCGCAGGCCAGCCATCTGCGACCCCATCGGTCCAATACGAGGGTGAGGAACGTGTCTGCAGGCAGCTCCGTGGCCGAGGCTATCGTGAACGTCACGAAGACGTCAAGACCGAGATTGTCGACGTTCCGGACGTGACCGTCGAATACCAACGACACGGCCATCCTGAGAATTCGATAATCCAGATATTGGCATAAAAATAAAAGAAAATGGTCCGGTGCGACGTGTCTCGACTCATTGACTCATAGACGACCAGTTGTAAGGTCTCGTACGTTAGCATTTACGATATCGAGCAACCGGACGGTAGATAATTTGCATTCAGGGAACACATATAACTCACCAAATAACTGTCAGAAGTAAAGTGATGTTTCGGAGCCGAGGACTTCTGAAGAGATCCAAAACCGAATACGACTTTTCGGATTCTTCTGCTTTTCGAATTCTATCGCAGCTACTCTGTAATCGAGAGTCACGAATCAATCGACTACGATTTCGAAGATCGAAATCGAATTCGATTCGAGATTCGAATTCTAAATCGTAGCGAGCGAAGAATTTTTTTTCATGCCTCTTTATATTTCGGAAAATCGGATTTTAATCATTTTCAATTGAACGCCCTTAATCCTATGAAGCATGGTGTTTCACAGCTACACCTCTTTGAATTCAGAAAAAATGCATTAATAACCAACCTATATATTTTAGTCTTCAGACCAGTAAAAAAAAGAATTATGCTTCAAAGCGTTAAGGGAATCGGTGGAATCATTTTTAGTGCAAATTAAATTGAAAGTGGAATAAAAAATAAAGATACCTTGAAATCCTTGTACACGCTGTCGGGAACTTTGGTGCCGTTCAATCGCTCGAACCTCTTCAGGATGATGATGGCTTTGTCGACTTGACCCTGACTGACGAGCCACCTCGCGCTTTCGGGGACGACCCAGGGTGTCGCGATAGCGAGAACAAGTGGCACGGATGTTGCGACGGAAGTCCATCTCCAGTCGGCGATAACGTAGGCGATCCAGGGCAGAGCGCAGGCCGCCATTGTGAAGAACAACGCTATCGACATGTTCGCGACGAAAGTCCGCCATTTTGGTCCCACGTATTCCAGCACTGTGGACAAAGTTTAATCGTGCATTGAAACGCGGCATCGTTACAGACCATCGTTACACGACTTCCGCGAAACCCTCTGTATAACGAGGTTTTTTGCTTCAGCAACATTTCAAAAACTTCCGATCACTCCGTTCTGTCACCGTGCTGGTTTCCGTCGATCGTACCGACGGATTGCAATTAACTGGTACGCTGTAACTCTCGCATTGTCGATGGAAGCTCGTTAATGGAAGGACTTCTGCTTCACGGCGCGAACAGTCGCACGCATCGAAGTTTCCACCCAAATTGGCAATTTCACCGTGCGACTGAACCATCGAAGCGTACATGTGACTTTCGTGGGATAACAGAGTGCTCCAACTTCGACGCTTCGATGCGTCATTAATTGGATCAATAGCATTTTTGAGTTCGGTCATTCTACGATTCTATGGTTTCTTATTCTCTCGAAGTTTCGATTCCTTCACTCGTTGACTCGATACTGATTTGGTTCACCGTCAGTTTTTTGGGAACTTTGCTCCAATAGCAAAATTGGTCCAACAGCAAAATTGGTCCAACAGCAAAATTGGTCCAACAGCAAAATTGGTCCAATAGCAAAATTGGTCCAATAGCAAAATTGGTCCTATAGCAAAATTGGTCCTATAGCAAAATTAGTCCAATAGCAAATTTGGTCCAATAGCAAAATTGGTCCTATAGCAAAATTAGTCCAATAGCAAAATAGGTCCAATAGCAAAATTGGTCCTATAGCAAAGTTGGTCCAATAGCAAAATTGGTCCAACAGCAAAATTGGTCCAATAGCAAAATTGGTCCAATAGCAAAATTGGTCCAATAGAAAAATTGGTCCAATAGCAAAATTGGTCCAATGGCAAAATTGGTCCAATAGCAAAATTGGTCCAATAGCAAAAAAGTACTGACTGGGTGAACCGTTGATTTTTTGGGAATTTTGCTCTAACAGCAAAATTCCCAAAACTCCCGATTACTCGGTTCCGTCACCATGCCCGTTTCCGTCGGTCGTGCTAACCGATTGTAATTATAAGCTCGTTCATGGAAGGACTTCTGCTCCGCAACGCGAACAGTCGCAGGTGTCCTCTATGTCAGTAATTACACTCGTACGATGATACTCTAACTGCGTCAAAGTTTCCAACCCAAATTGGCAATTTTACCTTGCACCTCTGTGCCATCGAAGCGAACACTTAACTTTCGTGGGGGTAGAAAGTGTTCCAACGCCGTCGCTGGGATCTCTTTAATTGGATTGAATTGGATAACACTTTTCGTTCGGCGATTCGAGGATCTGTCGTTCCTAATTATCTCGAAGTTTCGATTAGTTCAGTCATTGACTCAGTCACTGATTGGCTTAACCGTTACTTTCCGAAGGTCCGCGATACTTGCCAGCGACCTCGTCACCTTCCGCAAAGTTCCCCGCCGGTTCCACTCCTTGGATCTACCGTTGTGGTTCTGCGAGTAAGTGCATCATAAAAGTTTCGTACCCAATTATCCAATCCAATTAAGGTAACGACCGAGAGTGACTCGACGACGGAAATCGCTACGAAGGCTCGATCGGACGTCACGAGAACGGATTGTGCCATTCGCCGTGATCTCCGTTCGGCATGCTTCGCCGGGTGCGACGAACAAGCGTCACACATTCTCGGTCAATCGGGCGAGACGCGAGATCGCGGGCACGCGCGTAAGATAAATGCGTACGGCGATCCATCGCGCATGCGCACCGCACGCGAAACGACGCGAGCCGGCGTTTAACGACTCGCCGGAGGGAATCATCGACCTCCGGGGCGTTCGGACAATCATCTATGAATCACTCGCACACAAACGAATTTATCTCGGCGGACCTCCTCGTTCGCGAATGTCGAGTCAGTGATGTCTCTGACATTTGTGTTAAAAGTGAAAGCAATCTTGTAACACCAGCTTGTCTCACGTGCAATGACCGTCCATCGCAACGACTCGGACACACAGATCGTGAATGCTTCTTATGATTGTTCCGACGCCGCCGATGCGGTGAACACGATTTATACAACAAAAAAAAGATAATAATAATCTTTTCTACGCGTAGTCAGTCTAAGTAACTGTTGGTAATCTATCTGATAGATAATCTCAGGTTCATATGACGTTAAGCTCAGCTGAACCTTATAATCTCGTGAATGTCTTTTTTTTACATTGGACGAGTCGACGTCTCTGAGAATGCTAGACTTCAAGGCGGTAACTTCATACATTTACGCCTCAGGACAGCTCTGTGATTTAGATCTGCCCGATCGCATTCATATCGAACACGATTCATTAAAAAAAAAAAAACAATCATTCCATCCATAGTTATTCTCAGTAAGTATAGGTAATCCATCTGATAGGCAGGTAGATCTATCTGATGGATAATCCTAGGTTCACACGACCTTAAGCCCAGCTGAACCTTATAATCTCGTGAATGTCCTTTTTTACGTTAGACGAATCGCCTCTGGACTGCGATTTGGATCTGTCCGATCGTATTCATACCGAACACGATTCATAAAAAAATATATATATTCCATCCATAATTACTCTCAGTAACTACAGGTAATCCATCTGATAGACAGGTCTCCATCTGATAGATGGATCACCTATAGTTACTGAGAGCAACTATGGATGGAATCATTGCCTCAGGACTGCGATTTGGATCTGTCCGATCGTATTCATACCGAACACGATTCATAAAAAAATATATATATTCCATCCATAATTACTCTCAGTAACTACAGGTAATCCATCTGATAGACAGGTCTCCATCTGATAGATGGATCACCTATAGTTACTGAGAGCAACTATGGATGGAATCATTTTTTTTCTTATAAATCGTGCTCGGTATGAATTGCGATCGAACAGGATTCATAAAAAAAATAAAAAATATTGCATCCATAGATACTCTCAGTAACTACAGGTAATCCATCTGATAGATAGGTAAATCTATCTGGTGGATAAACCCAGGTTCATACGACCTTAAGCCCAGCTGAACTTCATGATCTCGTGAACGTCTTTTATTTCCATTTGACGCGTCGACGTCCCTGAGGATGTCAGATTTCAAGGCAGTAACTCCAACCACTCACGCGTCAGGATAGTTCTGCGATTTGGATCCGTCCGATCGCATTCATACCGAACACGATTCATAAAGAACAATATATTTCATCCATAGATACTCTCAGTAACTACAGGTAATCCATCTGTTAGATAGGTAAATCTATCTGGTGGATAAACCCAGATTCATACGGCCTTAAGCCCAGCTGAACTTCATGATCTCGTGAACGTCTTTTATTTCCATTCGACGCGTCGACGTCCCTGAGGATGTCAGATTTCAAGGCAGTAACTCCAACCACTCACGCGTCAGGATAGTTCTGCGATTTGGATCCGTCCGATCGCATTCATACCGAACACGATTCATAAAGAACAATATATTCCATCCATAGTAACTCTCAGTACCTACAGGTAATACATCCGATAGATAGGTCTCCAACCACTGACGCGTCAGTACAGCCCTGCGATTTGGATCTGTTCGATCGCAATTCATACCGAGCACGATTTATAAAAAAGAATTATTCCATCCATAGTTGCTCTCAGTAACTATAGGTGATCCATCTGATAGATAGGTAGATCTATCTGGAGGATAATCCTAGGTTCATACGACCTTAAGCCCAGCTGAACCTTACAATCTCGTGAATGTCTTTTTTTTACATTGGCCGAGTCGACGTCCCTGAGGACGTCAGATTTCAAGGCATTTTCGACGTAACTTCATACATTCACGCGTCAGGACAGCTCTGCGATTCGTATCGCTCGCGCGTTCGATCGGCGAAGAAATCGGCGTGTCAGACAGTAATGTGAATGTATCAAAGTTCGCGCAGCCATTGAAACATTAGCATTCAATGTTGTCAACGATCTGCTGAACGTTCGGTATACCGCTGGGACTGTTGTATAACGTTCTCCAGCTCTTTCGCCAGTCGCTGGTGTTTAGTCTCGCGTCGAACAATCGCGTCGCCGAGAGAGCTCGGTGAGGGCAACCGGGAGCGGATGTAAAACACGGCATTAGCGCAAAGTAGCGAGTCTGATGCTCGAGCATTCACCGAACGGTCGCGGAGTTTCCTGACCGTCAAGGCCCGTCCGGTCGCCTTACGTCGCCCACGTCCGTTACCCGCTCGGTTCTTGGCTTCTGGACCCGGTCAGTCCCTTTAATGGGCAGCCCCACTTTTCACCACTCCGACGTTCTAATAAATCTTCAGTTGTTGGAACAAGATATTTGAATGCCTCAAAAATATTTCGATGAAATCATTCAATAAATTGTTGAACTACCCCATCTTTTGGCTGTTCCAACTTGTTCCAACAAAATATTTATTTGAACGTCTCTGCCTGAGTCGTTAGTTAATTCAAGCGTATCTTTAACTGCCCAAAGGGCAAAAGACGGGAGTTGTGTCATTCACGGCGATCACGTGACTGCGTGCTTTCTTCGTATCCAGAGTTCTCCGAATCGACTAAAAGTCTCTTGACAAAATTTGGCAAGCTTCTTTTAATCATGACCTCTGTCTTTTTTTCAGATCTTACGTTTTCTTTATCAGTGTATCGATCTCGCGAATCCTCGCAGCTGGGACTGGAGTTGAATTTCCGATCACCGGAGCTTCGACTCGCCAATGACCTCAGCGAAATGGCTCAGAAATCCTTTCTCGAAGAATAACAAAAAAATTTGGGTCTTTGCTGACGATGAGGCTTTGAGCCGAACTCAATTATACTGACGTCTTCAGCGAAACTCAGTTCAGGATTTACATTTGACACAAATCTGCTCTGATAAGCGTTCTTTTGTTATCAATAAGGACGAAATGGACAATTTTTAAAAACCCACTAGCAGCGGATAGTGACAAATAAAAGAGCGCATAGCTGAGCAAATCTGCATTGAGGAACGCAGCCTATTCGTCTTACCGAGTATGTACATCATCGTGAAGCAATTGTCGAAGGCCAATCCAACGAGGAAGCGACAGGCCGCGAACTGCCAAAAGTTTGTGCTGAAAGCGGTCATGACACCGGCGATGAAACCGGCCACGTTGGTTCCCACCAGAGCTGGTATCCTGCCGTATCTGTCCGCTATCCAGCCGAATATGAGACCACCGAAAATCGCGCCCACGAAGAAGATGCTCTGGGCGAGACTAGGCAGTGCGGCGTTCTCGCAGACCCATTCGAACTGGAAGTAGCAATCGGCAATTTTAGATGCAAAAATAGAAAACAATATTTTTTTTTTATAGATAATCGATAGATCAGAGAAGTTTAATGACGATAATAGCTTTACGGTCTCAGCACCTCAGTAGCGACAGTCTGGTAGGGCACATCCGTGAAATTGAATTCCCAGCCGTACTGGCACTTCGTTACGGGCCACGAAGGATCGGCCGCATGGATCGTTCCGTTCTCGAGGATCATCGTGTAATTTACATCGTACATCGAGCATTTCGAGTAACCCAGTTTGCTGGCCTCGCCACGCTCTTCACTCGGTGGAATGGACAGGGCCAGTCTGTTTCGGCAGAAATAAATTTACATATAGATAGATGGATTGATAGTTAATTTTATTGGGTATTGGGCTAAATCCCTTGAGTATCGTGGTAATGCAAAAAGCACCAGTGTTATGTGGATATTTACTTATAACTAAGACAAGGATAGTAATCTTATTAATTAGATTATGCGTTGTATAAGAGATTTATAAGCAAGATCGTAAAAAGAAAAGTGAAAGGAAACGCGTCAGAGTGTAGAGTACGCAAAGCAGACGATGACGACGGGAGTATATATAGATATATATATATATCTAGAGCGTATATATGGGGCATTCCCTAACATTTCGACCTGGGTCGAAACCCTTAATTTCTTGGATTGTGCCCGCGATTTTTGATATGGATGAACTAACTCCCAAAAGCACCCGGTTTTTTTTTCAGATTGAAACAAATTGTTTGTAATTATTTATGATTAAAAAAATTAACTCATTGATCGCCACAATTTGAAAATCTGAAAATTCTTGTGTCATGTAAAAAAAATTTAAGATTTGAGCCGAAGTGGGTCAAATTCTCAAATTATTAAGTTATCAAATCCGGCGTCATCTTCTATTTTTTTTTCTAACTCTTTCCGAAAAAAGAGTAAAAAAAAATCGGTCGATAATGAGTTCTCGCTTGACCATTTTATAGGCAGCACTGCATTAATCTTTATTAATGCAGTGCTGCCTATAAAATTATTTGCACGTCGTGCAAATAATTTTTCCCCATTGCCGTACGGCTAGTCGTGACTTCATTGTGACGTCGTTTATTGGCAATCGCGCAGTTGGAAAATTCTCAACACGAACTCGCGTCTACTCCACCCCGCTCCCTGATAATGTCCACTCCAATTCATAAACTCATGAGCCGCGCCTCGATGAGCCGCGCGCATTTCCGCTCAACGAACAACACGCCGCGATCTTTGCTAAGGCAAAGATCGCCGCATCGTACGCCGCAGTGAGGTAATTAATTGTTGCATACAATAATCCAAGCGGCAATCGGACGTTATTAATTAGTGTGAATTTTATTTATAGCTTTAACAATGAATGTTCTATTGCACGTATTGCATATGGGGGAGATAGGGGCAAAATGGGCTCGCTAAGCAAATAACTATTGTTTGTTACCCGAACATGACGTTTTCACAGGTTTTGTAACGCAATCGAAAAAATGAGTCTGGGACAAAAACGGCTATGCTTAAATTTTTCAAATTTTTTTCAAAAGTCCGCCTGTACTATTCGTACATCTTGAGGTTCCCTACTTTTTCTATCTAACGTCGATAAGGTTCTTAATTATGGCTTCATGATTAAAGAGGAGTTTGCGTGACAGTCCCGATAGCGAGAAAGTCCGGACATGTCTAATAATAAAACCAGATGATAATGTTTTCGGTGCCCCATTTTGCCCCGGTCTCCCCTACCTATGTCTCGCTGATTTTCCAACCGCTAATACGATGAATCACGCGTACACCTGATCAATTCGTATAGTTAAGAAAAAAGAAATTCACAATTCGACAAAAATCGATAGTTTATGTTTCTCTTTTTTTGACGCTCCGACGAATAACGCTGTCGGTTGGACCGGAGCGTACGATAATTACAGCGGTAATCGGACGTTACTAATGAGTATGTATTTTATTGATTGCCCTTGCAATCAATGTTCTATTGCACGTATTGCATATATCTATATGTATCGCTACTTTTTACATAATAATTGAAAGGTATATGTAAATTATCATAGGTTTTTAAAAAGAATGAATTTTTTTCCTTCATAGAGGAAACTTGGTTTCATAAATATGAAAAGTGGTGCAACGCAATTTGCACATGGTTTTCTAATTTATTACAATTTTTCCAAACGCCAACACGCTAATCCATGTGTACATCTGACCATTGCGTATCGTTGGGCAAAAAAAAATTCGCGATTCGAGGAAAATTGATGATTTATCTTTTCTCTTTTTTTTTTAACGCTCCGACAAATCGCGCTGTCGATTAAGGAGAGGTTTTCGCTTGGGAAAAATTAATGATATCCACGAAGTGCAACAAAACGAAAAGTTACGTCATTCTTCGATAAACGAGGATCGAGAATAGCGTGTAAGTGCAAAAGTCAAGTCGCGAATAATGTTGTGCACCGTAGCGTGGATGTGGCACAGTGTATGCCGATTGATTTAGCCCTAGTTCGCGGCGACGAGCTAATTGGTCGGACGACTTTTCACGTTGAAAGAGCAGAAGCGTGGAATCACATGGAAGCGGCTGGGAGACGCAGGTCAAAGGAGGACCGCGGTGCGATCTCGCAAACGAACGGTGAAAATTCACGCATTCGCACACACATTGGGCCATCGGAGAGCGTGAGACTGACCGATGAGGTGCTCGCATGCAAAGTACACCCGACAACACTTGTCCGTACTCTATGCAACGTGCCAACGAGAGTTTCGACACGAGCCCGATTTTTCACCGAGCTCTGCAACAACCCGAGATTTCCAGCCGGCAGGTTCTTGCACTGAGAATAAGAAAACGGTTGCATTAACCGAAAAGCCGTGACATACGTTCGAAGATGCACTGCAAAAAAACAATTCGTATGAAATTTAATGTACTATTGTGATGAAAAATTAATGTTCAGTGTATTAGAAACATTAGAAATGTTTTATCTGTTTACTTTAATTGTAAGATAAAAAATACTTTAATTTCAATGAAAAAGTGTATTAATTTTTCATCAAAGTTGTACATTGAATTCAATGTACCAGTTTTTCAATAAAAACTTCCAGCCCAATACATTAAATTTATATGTTTTTTTTAATTTGTTTGGTAAAACAAAAATGTTTGTTTCAATCGACAAATTTTGGATCGATTGAAGCAAATAATTGTTTAAAAATTATCCACTAGCAACATTCTCATTCGTCCCTATCCTGCTCATTTTGCATTATACAGTTCGGACCATTTTTGTATAAGTTCCGAGCAAATAAGCGAATGAGCAAAATAGTCGGGCGGCATAAACCGTAACGCATATGTCGAAACACTGCCTTACGCTACGAGAATTTTTTCGCTTTCACGCTCTCATTGCTTCTGCGAAGGTTCTGCATAAGCAATCACATCGTACCACCGAAACAACAAAGAAGTCGCATTATTTATGCGGTAAGGGTGATATACCGGTTGTAATGCGCACCCATAGGGACATCGGACCAAACGAAGGGCTCATGAATCAGCATTTTAGACAATTTGTTAATACAGAGAGAGGCAACAATTTTGTAAAAAAAAAACTAGCGATTGTTCGTCAATTCAACATTAAAATCACTATAAGTTGAGTTACAGAAATTTCATCGAGTCACTTGCAAAAGGCGAATGACATAATGACCAAAAGATGGAAACGAAGGGCCGATGAATCAGCACTTTGGACAATTTTTTACCTCCAGAGGCCCCTAACAATTTTGTCCAAAAAAATAACTAAGGATTTTTCACCGACTCGGCATCAAAATCGCTAAAAGTTCAGTTACAAAAATTTCATCGAGTTACCTGCAAAAGGCGAATGACATAATAACAAAAAGATAGAAACGAAGGGCCAATGAATCAGCACTTTGGACAATTCGTAAAAAAAAAAAAAATAACTAACGATTTTTCATCAATTCGACGTCAGAATCGCTGAAAGATAAGTTGCAGAAATTTCATCGCGTTACCTGCAGGAGGCGAATGACATAATAACGGAGAGATCGAACGATACCGTTGCACGCTCAACAACTCCGATTAAGATTAATCATCTCCATACCCGCGGCATAGTTAGATGTGATTGTAAAATCGCGATTAAAAATAAAAAGAACAACAAGGGCATCGCGAGGTGATGTGTTTCACTGGAAAACCAATCCGGCGCTATCTCCACGACAATTTCAATTAAATTAATGTCTATCCGCGATGCAGCGTCCATGCACTTACGAGTCGGAATTGTGTTGCAACGAGGCGCAATGGAACTGCACCACGAATGAGCGAAGGTCTTGTGGATTGTGTACCGAGCGCTTTCTAATACAGCAACACATCGCACAGTAACCACCCTACACTTTTGTGCACACATTGATATGTGGTATACAAATGTAATTCCACTATCCACTATAAAGTGTGGATACGCGAGCGCAGAGGCTAAAACCAACGACGCGTGACCGCGTGTGGTGTACTTATCCTGTTACCTTTGATAATTTTTTTTTTTTCTTCCTACGCTTGGGTGAATGCCCGTGTGAATTATTATTAGTATAATCATTAGCGGCGGCGGCATTAGTGTTGGTGTGCGTCATACTATTAGCTCGTAGGAAAGTGAGCGGTCTTTGCGCATAAGTAAGAATCCGGTCTTTGTAAAAAAAAAAAAATTTTTTTTTTTTAATGATAATCCTCGACCGCGATTGACCGGCAACGACACTTTATCCGCCGTATCTTAATATTGTATTATTAATACGCGTAATGATTGCCTTATCGTAGCGAAATCGCCGAAAAGTAGATAAAAGTTATATCGACTCGGACAAGGTCAACGCCATTGTTAATCGCACTCATTTAGGAGGAAATGAAGTACCAACGGGATACGAACAGTTTTTGCACGAGGCTTCCGAGTGATGGCTGAAGTTTCGATAAAACACGAAACGGCATCGATTTCAATGATTAATTCCTCGGAACAAGATAATTTTTTTTTTCTTGTAGGTTTTTCGAGGGTACTTCAAAGGTCTGAAAAAGATTAAATCAAGTGAGCATTATTTTTCGAACGAGTCTCTCGAATTGTGGCTGACGTTTCGGTAAAACACAAAACCTCGTCGACTCGTACGATAATTTTTTTTTTATTAGGTTTTTTCAAAAGTGTTTCTGGAAAAGATTAAATTAAATGAGCGCAATTTTCGAATGCGTCTTTCGAGCGATGGATGAAGTTTCGGTAAAACCCAAAACGTCGTCGACTTTAACGATGATTTCCTAGTACGGTGATATTTTTAAAAAATATATTTTTTTCAAAAGATTTTCTGGAAGAGATTAAATTAAATAAGCACCTGTCCCGTAAATGGGATTCACAACAGATTATCCTGCGCCTACATTCACCTTCGCGAAAATTACATCGCACCCAAGCTGAACTGTAAATTGCAATTTATCATTGGTAAAGGCGACGCGCCGTGTGTCATGATTGATGCTTGTGTGAAATTACCAGTTGCTGACGATCGTCGCCGTGACGTGAGTGTGTAATCGATGCTTAGAGAGGGCATTGGAACTGTTTACTAGGGAATTGCCCACGTGCACCGGGAACGAGTTCTCGCGGTACGCGCACGTTAATTTTCTTGTTGACAAATTTATTCGAAAAACCCGTGTCACTTGTGCTGACGTTGTCAAACAAATCTCCGGCCGTGACTATGAAGTATATTTATTAAAAATTGTTTAAAAAATTTACAATTCCCTTGCATTATCGCGTCATTTGTCATTTTTTTTATCTCGACTCCCAATTTTTCACTATCGTCAAACACCATTGCATTTATTCTCGGTAGAGCGTGATTGTATAATCGATGTCGATAATTAATCCCGGATCTCAGCATTTCGCGAAATGTCGAGAAAAACCACCAAGTGGTAGGTAAAACAGCCGTCCGCACTCGATAAATTTTCGCACGCCCTTAAGGGAACCCTCCAATACCTCAGTAGAAAGTTTAGAAAACGGAGCGACATTATTTTGTCGGACTTTAATCTTCCGAATCGACGTATGGCCAAAAATCATGTCCGAACGCACTTCCGAATCTTCAAAATGCCAGAACTTTATTGTTCGGAATTGTCAAATTTTGAAAACTTTTTTTAACCGAATCTTCATTTGAGCGAACGCTCTTCGCAAATTGTAGTTGGTAGATTTGATTAAGGCCGAGTTATTTAACCGAACTTCATTTTTCCGAAGAATACTTTCGAGTCGGACGACTAAAGTTTCGACATAATAATGTGACTCGCTCCAAACTTGGATATTCGTGCCAGCAACTAGACGTAGAAAAAAAATGTGTCGCTAATTTTCAACATTTAAGCATTGTTAAGTATAATAAAGGGCCCATTAATTGATGAGAAATGATGGTTAAAAAAAAAAAGCCATCGCCGGCCAGTCTACAAAAAGATGGCCGCTGAAACTGATAATCCAGTCTGCCTCGTATATACAACTCTATCTGCTCTTGGAAGTGGCCATGGCACTGTTGCTCGCAGGACCGTTTAATCACTCATACACTATATATACAGTCGAAAAATCATTTAAGTACGGATCCGATCTCGTGACTGTTCGCCACCACGTTTCGTTTCCTGGGAGGAACGAACAAAAAATAGTACATTACTCCACGAGGGCGAAAAACGTTTTTTTTAACGAATGTGAGTTTCACACGAGTTAGAAAAAGTGCTCCGAACGAGGGATGTACGAAATTTTTCATCACAAGGTGCGAAAATGACGATTTTACGCACGCGAAGCGGGCGGAAAAGTGGCCATTTCCGCACCGAGTGATGAAAAAAATGTATTTCTTTAACTTACCGCGGATTCGGAAAGGTCCAAATCTTGGAATTCTCGTCTTTCGGTTTTCAATGAGGAGACTCAATTGCGTTTCGACCGTGGTCAGGGGCCTCTTCAGAGGATGCGGGGAGAGCGGGGCAAAACGGGACCGACAATCGGGATCCATCGATGGATAAAAATGGGACGTCCCAAAATTATGGGAAAATGGCCTTTTTAAAAACGCAATTTTCCAATCATTTTAGGCTGTCCCATTTTCCTCCATCGATGCATCCCGATCGTCTGTCCCGTTTTGCCCCGCTCTCCCCTACACACAAATAATAGCCGTTTTGATGAGACGGTTTAATACGAGCACGCAAAAAATTCACAATGATAACAATCAGACAAAATAAACATCGTTCTGAAGAGGGCGCTGACCCGGGTCGAAACGCAATTGAGCCTCTTCACTAAAAACCAAACGAAGAGAATTCCAAAATTAGAGCGTTTCGAAGCCGCATTAAGCTAAATAAATAAATTTTCTCATGGATCACAGCCTTCGATAATTATGAAAAAAAAAAAAAATACCATCGCACAACTTCACGCCGCCGCTTCGTTACTGTACGAACCTCTGCTCGAGCGTGAGATTCGCAAGTTCCGGTACCCTGCACCAATGTCCCTCGGGCACGAGGGTAATGAAGATCTGGGAGAAGTAAACCCACGCCACGAAGAAGGCGAAGGGTATCATGAGGACGAAGAGGATCTTCTGATAGAATCCGAACTCTCCGACATGGGGCAGCAAATCGTCGAAATCCATGTCTTTAGTCTCCTCGACGCTTTTGGTCATCACGACCGATGGAACGGTCTCGGGTTGTCTCGGGTCAGCCTGCTGATGACCTGACGTACTCGTGCACGTCCCCGGCGGATTCGGCTTCGGAAAACAATTCGGGCTCGGCGGACCAAACTTTTCCTGTGGCGGCATCGTTGTCGAGTCTCACGCTTTTCGAACGGAAGCGATTTTTCAAAAACTATCTTCCCGACTTCGCAGCTTCAAAGAACTCGACCGATCTCCCAACGCAGGACAGAGACCGACTATTTTATTTATTTATTTATTATTAGATCCTCGGTAAAACATTTTTTTAATTCGAATATTGAAAATTCACGCTCTTTCAAATATAATAAATATAATATTTTTCTATACTTCGAACACTTGCACGATATATTTTTTTTTTTCTAGGCAATTTTTTAGATGTTATTTGATATTTTTTAGGTAATTATTATTTTTTTTTTAATTTCACAATAATTGGATTGCACTACACTTTTGATATCACCTTTGAATGAAAATTAGTGGGTAAACACAAGGGGATAGTTAGTACGAAAGGGTTAAAAAAAGGTCAACGATTTCAGGCTATGCTTATAATTAAAATCGAAGCAAATCCTGACTCGTTGAACAACACTATGAAACGCTTCGACGGCTCTCCGGCTATTATAGGCAACGTCGATGGGGACCTCCCTCCTCCGACTCTCACACTCCGGCAAACTGAATTCAATGTTCTGCAGGTGGCATTGAAGGTGGCGTAGATCACTCCGTCAGGCCTCGTTTCATTCGCGAATACTCGCTCGCGATATACTAATAGAGGGTCCCTTCCGTTCGCCCGGAGCGTTCGACGATAGTCAGCTTCGGTTTCGAGTGGAAGAGTGCACTAATCGCAGGTGCTGATATCGATTTTTTTTTTCTATTCCACTTAATCAACTGTATTCTCTGCGGCCTATTCCCCTTCCCTTTTGGATTCCGTGATTTCCGACGTTATCATAAAAATTCTTTATCAACTTGGTGAAGACAAGATAGATTAACGCGATGTCTCGATTACATGAAGGAATTTTTCTTCCTCAAAGCTCGGAGGCTTTCACGAATCATTAAAAATCGCTTCGTTCTACTCGAGTCATGATTTCTATTTATTAAATGTTTCGAATATCTTTTTATTACGCTTCATTTTTTTATTGCGCTTTACTTTTTTATTGCGCTTTATTTATTTTTGTTCATTCGGGAATACCAGCTCGCGTTTTTCCGCTTCGGCTTCGAGTGGAAGAGTGCATTAATCGCAGATGCTGATATCGATTTTTTTCGATACCATTTAATCAACTACATTCCCTGCGTCCACCCCTCTTAACTCTTGGATTCCGTGATTTCCGACGTTATCATAAAAATTATTTATCAACTTGGTGAAGACAAGATAGAATAACGCGATGTCTTCATTACATGAAGGAATTTTTCTTCCTCAAAGCTAGGAGGTATTACGAATCATTAAAAATCGCTTCGTTCTACTCGAGTCATGATTTCTATTTATTAAATGTTTCGAATATCTTTTTATTACGCTTTATTTTTTTATTGCGCTTTATTTATTTTTGTTCATTCGGGAATACCAGCTCGCGTTTTTCCGCTTCGGCTTCGAGTGGAAGAGTGCATTAATCGCAGATGCTGATACCGATTTTTTTCGATACCATTTAATCAACTACATTCCCTGCGTCCACCCCTCTTAACTCTTGGATTCCGTGATTTCCGACGTTATCATAAAAATTATTTATCAACTTGGTGAAGACAAGATAGAATAACGCGATGTCTTCATTACATGAAGGAATTTTTCTTCCTCAAAGCTAGGAGGTATTACGAATCATTAAAAATCGCTTCGTTCTACTCGAGTCATGATTTCTATTTATTAAATGTTTCGAATATCTTTTTATTACGCTTCATTTTTTTATTGCGCTTTATTTATTTTTGTTCATTCGGGAATACCCACTCGCGTTTTTCCGCTTCGGCTTCAAGTGGAAGAGTGCATTAATCGCGGATGCTGATACCGATTTTTTTCGATACCACTTAATCAACTACATTCTCTGCGTCCACCCCCTCTTAACTCTTGGATTCCGTGATTGCAGACGTTATCATTAAAATTGTGTATCAACTTGGTGAAGAGAAGATAGAAATTCGTGATATATTCGTTATATGAATATATCGCGAAAGACAAAAAATTGGTTCGGTCTGCTGAAGTCATGATTTCTATGTTTTAAATGTCTTGAATAATTTTTTAATACGCTGTACATGTATGAAGTAAGCTGAAGGTTAACTCCAAGCCATAACCGGTTTTCGATGAAAGTAAAGAAAATATGATCGATAAAACTTTAATGTTGCATCCACTCGAGTATGTATGCACACTCGTAATGCGATGAGATCTCTGTTTTACGTTCCATCGTCGACGAGTCGCTGTTACGTAGAGTAACTCGCAAGATTCACACTGTATGTAAAGTGGAGCGAGGTTAGTGAAATCGGGCGATTTATCTGCTACAATCGTTGTAGACAAGTGGCAGTCGATTAATTGTGCGATAGCGATCTAATCTCAACAATAGACATAATTTAAAGTCCGCGCATCGGCGCGTGTAGACCACTTACGCATTGGCCATGAACCTGTGATAAACATAACAATTGATAAACAAAAATTCGGCATAGGATAAAGGAGGACAACTCGAAGCACGGAAATATATCTGTGATATATGTTATATATATATTTTTTAAAGTTGTTTGTTTGTTGGTTTGTCCCAATTGTCAAGGATCCTGGAGGTCCTCGTTGGGGCCGCTCAGGTTCTGATTATTCTAAGAGCTCATTTTTGAACCGGAAGTGACGCCAGCGAAAATACGTCACTTTCGGTTTTTAAATGTGAATTTTTGACCGGAAATAACGTCAAACCGGAAATACATCACTTACGGTTCAAAAATCTTATTTTTTGACCAGAATGGACGCGAGCGGAAATACGTCATTTCCGGTTTGAAAATCTAATTTTTCGACAGGAAGTGACATCATACTGGAAACAAGTTACTTCCGGTCGAAAAATGCGATTTTTAAATCGGAAATCTCGTATTTTTCCCAGGCCGCGATAACTATTCCCTATTGTAGTATTCTGATACTATTCTGTGCCTCTTTTCGTATTCGCGATAAGATCTTTATATTGCTTGTGCGAAGCGTTGATTTCCATACGCCAGACAAAACGATTTGTTCGGTGATTACAATGTAGCGAGGATCTCTCACGATAATAAAATACTCTCACACGAGCTAAGCATCAGACGTCGGGAGACAGGAAATATAACGTTCTTCGGCCTTTCTATCCGCACGATGAAGGTCCGAGGCATTTGTAGCTGACTAATTAATCGATTCCATTTAATATATCTCAATATGGGTCAATGTGGATTTTATCGTTCGACTGGATTGGCAATAGCAAAAAAAAAAAAACTGCGCAATTTATATATCCCTCGTTAGTCTTGAAAGTCTGGGCGGCAGTGAGAATGCGATGGAGTTTTAATCAAGATAATAATTGGCATCTCGTTGTACAAGACTTCCGGTTAATCGTGCGATCGCCTTCTCGTACGTTATCCCGGAAGGCTGAACTTTCAAGGTCTGATAGAACATCCGGCAAATATACAAGATGCGACAGCAATCTAACGCTTATTGCCTTGCATTAGATTGCTATTGGAACTTTTCGAACGACTCGATTTATATTCCCAAAGCTATGCCCATACATAGCTTAGTTGAATCAACGCATATATGAATCATAGCATATATGAAACATATAGCATATATGAAACATTAGCATATATGAAACATAGCATATATGAAACATAGCATATATGAAACATAGCATATATGAAACATAGCATATATGAAACATAGCATATATGAAACATAGCATATATGAAACATAGCATATATGAAACATAGCATATATGAAACATAGCATATATGAAACATAGCATATATGAAACTTCGTGGTTTCATAGTCTCGCTTCGTTTAGATTTAAAAAATCGATTTATCTCCTAATCTGCACTCGTTTTTCAACCTTGCTCACAATCCTCCAAAGCGATAAGCATTCTTCATGGAGTGAGCATCGAGAACGTGAGAGAACTCTTGCACATACGATGAAACAGATGTACAGCCGTTTTTGTGATCAATTATCCGCGGTATTTAATTGGTATGATATTGCTAGAAGTACCGGCCAACTGGTATCTCGACGGGAGCCCTTCTTCCGCGAAGTCACGATGAGCGTTTCCAATGTTATCTGTGGAAAAAGGCGATAGCTGCATTGCCGACCGTTTGTATTTCTGAGTGTCGGCAATGTATCCAGTTCGTTGCACAATAAAATTAGTAACAAGTACATTTCGTACTTGAGACAAGTACGTTTCGTAAGATATCACTATCCTTGCAAAAGTTTGACATTTGAAAATTCCTAGAAATGGAAAGTACGTAGTCACCATTTTTTTAAGGCGGTTAGCACGTACCGAAAAAAGGGTTTGGTAATACAGGAAAAAATTGGTTTGAATTATCATCATGAATTATATACCAATTTAGGATATCATATTACGCGTTTCGAAGAAAGAAAAACTTAACGATCTAAAATTGGGCTCGAAACCGGGACCTTACGAATGCTAGCCTAGAACCCTAACGCTGCCCTACCGCGTATTAATTGTATTTCTCCATTCCTAGCAAGATTTCAACGTAGCATGCCAGAATCCGAGAGAAAAGTTAATTACAGTTTTTATTACCGACCGCGCACATGCCCGTTCACATCGTAAGGGCATGTGATACATACGTATAGATGCTCCGATGGTAACAAATCGCATTCCCTACTTTTCTCCGTGATGGTTGATGCTTCGACCAAAATCAAATTAGGTTTCTGTAGGCAATAGATATAAGTATGAAAACCTAATTTGCTTTTGCTCGTCGTATCAATCGTTTTGGAGAAAATAGGGAAGGCGATTTGTTACCGACTGAGTCTGTACCACATGCCCTTAAGAGCATGTGAAACACGTTCTCAGCGTGCCTCTCTCGCTCCGCCTAGAGCGCCACTGATGCTATCTCTCTCGCCCTCCACAATGTTTCACATGCTCTTAACAACGAAAAACGCCA
The DNA here is from genome assembly GCA_958510785.1 of Exephanes ischioxanthus. Taxonomy (NCBI): domain Eukaryota; kingdom Metazoa; phylum Arthropoda; class Insecta; order Hymenoptera; family Ichneumonidae; genus Exephanes; species Exephanes ischioxanthus. Next base: position 8,706,727 of record OY294024.1, read on the forward strand.
AGTCAAAGCACCTATGAACGCGACCCTGCAGTGCGCGATGGATTTCGAGTAGCGTTAGGTTGGCAATGGAACTAGAATTCATTCACCTATATGTTGCACGTAAATACCATCGAAGACGTAAATACAGCTTTTTCTTGGTTACCTGCAGTTTCGTATTTCGAAAGTTATTAACAAAAAAAAATACTTGGTCGTACAAAATCTCGAAGATATCATTGATGTAACACACGATCTTCAGTACTGGATAATATATATATCAAATGGGCGATGTCGAAACGCCAATTTCGCTCGCACAAGTTTCCCACCAATTTGGAGGTTAGTTTTTACCAAATAGGCAATTCGATGCAATAATGCGTACTCGAAAATAGCATTTGCAACTGCGTGAAAGATTTTTTTTTGCAACGGATTATAGATTTATTTGCGGCTACAAGTTTAACACAGACAAACTTCATTATTGTTTAACGTTCCGTGAACAGTAATTGCAAGTTTTGCATCATAGAATCACAGCTCTCGCCGGCCTTGATCATAAGGTGATTGCTATTGAATTAAAAGTTTGCCGTTTTTTGCAAAGTCGATTAGTCATACAATTAGTGTTACACCGCGAAGTTAATACAATGTGGAGTATAGCTAATATTAGCTAATATCGTTAATGAACGATTTCTAAAGCTCAAGATAAAATAGACAATCCATGATAATTGCCTCTCCGCGAGCCATAATAATACATTTTACATTTGCAGCACCCAAAACAAACGATGATGTAACTATAATTTGTGCTATCACGAAATCTCCACATCCGGCTCTGAAACAGAAGGTTCGTTTATTATTTATTGCAAATTATAGTGTTAAAGTATATCGCAAAGTCAATGTAAATAGTTACTCAATTTTCCAATGTAAAAAACGATATATTAAATTTAATATACTAAATTAAGGTAAAATCAATTGCTCAGCGTGTTAAACAGCTTCGCAAAAACTAAATTTTGCACCCATATCTTAAATTTAATCTATCATAGTATCCACAAAAATCAGTATATGTTAATTTTCATAAACATGCACGATACATTTTTCTGTAAAAATGATTCTTCAATTGTCATCAGTAAACTGACGAAAAAAAACATCTTTATTTTGCAGTGTCTAGCCCAATAATGACGTAAAAACGTTATTTCATATGTCTCACAGTCGGACCCAAAAGATATCGTCGTCGCAGAGTATCAATGAAAAAATGCCGTCGCCTCGACCACGGATACTCGGTTCGCCCCGGCTGAAAAATAGAGACGCGGACAAGGACAGAAATCCGCATAGCCCGGCCGCTCCGGCATCGAGAAAGACACCGGACGAGCCGGACTGCGAGATTATAAAGATCGAGGATGACGACGAGGAGCAAGAACCGTCGAGGGGGTCGAACGGCACGGTGACGATCGAGGTGCGCCGAGAGCAGCCGCGGCAACGAATCGGTGCTGTCCAATTCGTCAAGCAATGTCCGATGAGGCTGCAGGAGCAGTTCAACAGTTCGTTGACTCAGAGTGTCGTCGCTCCGATTTCGCCCTCGTTGGCGCTGCAGTTCGTACCGGACACGTCGGTGGGCGGATCGACGCACGCCCGAAACATTTACAGCAGGCAGAACGTCGTGATGGTTTTACCAGTAAACACCGTGTCGCCGCAAGTCTTCAAAGCTCCGACCCTCTGCACCTTGGAGAGAATAGACAACCCTAGAGAGATCACGCGGATCCAACAAGTCGTCGCGACACAGAAGGGAAGTCCCGGGTCGCCGATCAACGAGTCCGACACTCGTACGCTGAAAGCTCGAAGCGACTCGAAACAAGAGTTCCACGAGTTGCGCAAGAAGATACTGCAGCAAATATTCGAGAACGATTCCACCGAGAAGACGAGCGATTCCAACGCGCGCAGCTTGATTCCGTGGAAGAACAAGCGAGAAAGTGCCGGAGGCGCGCCTTGTTTAAATAATCGAGCGGGCTCAACGGGCCGGGATTCCTTCAACGTTGTAAAGACGTCGAATTTTATGCCGAAGGGATCCGGCTTTAAGGTTGGCTCTATGGACGTTCGGGAGGGCATCGTTTCCGCGTCGAAAAAACCAACGAGTACTTTTCGATTCGTCAGTCGCGCAGGTTCTCTTTTGAGAAAACCTACCGGGAACGTAACATTGGGGCATCGGAGTGGAGTTTCTCGATCAAAGGCTCCCTCGAGCAGAGTCGTCTCTTCGGATATTCAAGAGTGCTTCGTTTCCGTATCGAGCAATTCGGTTGGAAAATCTTACGTTGCCGGTCGGACGGTTTCGGATTGTCCGTCGAAGGAACCCGCGAGCTCCATGGACGAACAAAACGGCGCGTATTTAAAATCAAAAGAATCCACCGCGGCCAAAAGTCTTTTGGGAAACAACGAGCGTCCGGTTCCTCCGTTGACGATGATCGGCGACAAGACGAGGCTGTACGAAGAACCGAGCGAAACGATTTCCGTATCGGAAGAACCACCCGACGACGTTCGTTTATTGGAGAATAAAAAACAATCGATATCCTCGCTCAAAAAACCACCCGAGGACGTTGATAATTCGGATAAGAAGAAACTACCGATTTCGTCACCGAAAGAACTGATCGTCAGTATAATTCCTCTGGACACTAAAAAAGATTCGATATCTCCGGCGCAATCCGAAAAACTGATCGTCGATGTAATTCGTCTGAACGCCGAAAAGGATTCGATTTCTTCGGGTCAATCGGAAGAACCGATTGTCAATGCGAGCCCTCAGGACACCAAAAAAGATTCGATTTCTTCGACCCAATCGAAAGAACCGATCGTCAATTTAATTCCTCTGGACACCGAAAAAGATTCGATTTCTTCAGTCCTATCGAAAGAACCGATCGAGCCGTCTACGACTTCGCAGGTCACCGAATTGTCGTCGCAAAAAGACAAGCCGTCCTCGAACGCCGACCGAAGAGATAAAAGCGCAGACTCCGAAACTTCGAACTGCGAATTGATCGTCGCGAAGCTACGGAAGCCGCAGTGCATAGCTTGCAGGGAAAGATTTTCCGATCGAACGGAACTGCACAGGCACGCTACGCTGGCTCATCGGGGTGTGCAGATAGTATTTTGCGATATCTGCAGCGATGCCTTTCTTAACGATGTCGAACTGCAGGAGCACCGTTCGACGTACTGCGATCGTTACCGAATCTCCGAAGCGTCGACGGACGACGAGGACGAAGATTCGTCACCGAATTCAAAAACGGAAGGGTCGATTTCCGACAAACAATTATCGCCGAAGCGTCGAAAGCGTTCGAAGCAAGATCGCGTCCCGAGCGAACCCTCGCCGAGCCACTCGCGCTCCCCGAAGGAAAAAACCCGAGGTCGACCGCCCAAAACAAAAGTCATCGACGACAGCGGCGGATCGACGAACCTTCCGAAGCCCCGCCCGATCAGTCCCGACTCGAGCGGTGTCGAGAAGAGAAAACCGCAGACGAAGAACAAAACGGTCGTCCTGAAGTACAGCTACGTGGAGGAGGACGTCATCAGACACAGCGCGACAGCGGCGAAGTTCAAGAGCGCCGAGATAAAAAAGTTGGTCGTAACGGTGACTCGTCTCGAAGCTCCGGTGCTCGAGAAGTACCTGGAGAAATTGTCCACCAGGCCGGTCACCGTCTTCGGCGGTGAGAAACCCACGAGGAAGGGAAATTATGGAAGACAAAAAGGCAAACTCGACGTCTCACCGGGGCAACCTAAGAACATCGTCAACGTACGCCGCGGCAAGAGAAAAAGGTGGCCGTCGATGAAGCTGCGGAGAGGATACGTGAAAGTCCGAAAAACTCGTCGAGCCACTGCCAACAAGACATACAACAGTAACGACAGCGACAGCGAAGAATCGCCGAGCAGCAGTTCGCGCTCGACGCTTCGCCCTCGGAGTATTTCCGTCGAGTTTCCCGCGAGCGACGATGCGAGAAACAAAAAAACTGCTCGAGTCGAATTCGCGAGACAAATTTACACCGACTCGGACGAACCGACTTATTCAGATAAATTCCTTTCGAAAACGGATGCGAAGAAGACCAACAAAGAAACTGCAGGAAGACAAAAATCGCTCGGGGAAAAGTTGGCAGATCGAAACGACGATTCGTCCGACGAAACGGAGGACGTTGCGGCATTCGCCAGAGGCGATGTTGTAACGGAGGATCGAAAGATCATCAGAAAATTGACCTCGAGATCTTCGGCCGCGAGCGTCGCAGCGCTGACAACGAATCGGACGTTGCGGACATCGAGAAACTCCCGAGAGGAAGAGTCGAGTACGATCTCGACGTTGATAATCGGGGACTCGTCTGCGCGCGAAGAAAAATCATCGACGCGGAGCGACGCGAGTGCGCGCAAGGAGTCGACTCGCGGCCTCGACGACACGGACGACGACGAGGCGGCGAAGAACGGCGAAAGCTTCCTCGACGACGGAAACGAATCCGAACGAGCGAAGCCATCGGCGAGATCGAGCGATCCCAGGGAATCGAAAGCTTCGTCCCTTTCGCAGATTCCTCCGCGAAAAACGTATCTGCCGAGCAAGCGCAACTCGAAGGTTTCGAACGAGCTTACACAAGAAAGCCGCGACGCGATGAGCAACGTCACGAAGGTTCAGGATTTGTGCCGCAAGTGCGAAGAATATTTGGCGAAGCTCTTGGCCACCCAATTCGGCGGGAAGAAGATCAGAAGAACTTCGCTCGCGTGTCCGTTCTGCGACATGCACTTCATCGCGATGTTTTATCTCGAGAAGCACATCGCCCGCAAGCATTTGCACTGCAAGAGCGAACCGCAGTGCAGGCGATCGAAGAGCGCCGTCGATCAGAGACTGGACTGCGAAACGGAGGTGAAGCTAACTCTCGAGTGTCGCCAATGCACGACGAAATTCAGCGAGGAGAACGATCTCGAAGATCATGTAACGGAGCATCACGACAAATCGACCCCTCACAAGAACATCCCGAAGACCTTGGGTTTCCAGACCGACGATGACGCGGAGGACTCTGAAGAGGCTTCGTCTAAAATTCTAGGGAGGGATCGAACCGGCAAGGGAAGCTGTTCGAGATCGAAGAAACGCAGGCGAACTCCGAAAACTCGGTTCTCGAAGCCGCGAGCGACGAAGAAACGGCAATCGCTCCGAACGGTCGTCGAGTCGATAGATCTGTCGAATCTTTCGGCCCTTCAGTGCTGGGTCTGCGACTCGAAGTTCGACGAAATTTCGGAGTACAATTCTCACATGCGAGAGGTGCACGAGATATCGAAGCCGAAGACATCGATGAGATCGGTAAAGAGCGATCGAACAGCTTCGCCCAACAACGAGATCCTCGTGAACGAGGGTTCAAGCTCGGCCGACGAAGAAGTCGCTCCGACGCCGAAGCCCAACGCGAAGGACCAGATAAAGGCCGATCGCGAGTATGTCCTGAAGCAACTCCTGTCCGACGAGTCGATGGACGGTTTCGAGGAGTTCGACGATACCTCGAGGGAAGTCACGGTCGAATTGGTCGGAGCAAATGTCGACGGGACCTCCGGGAAGAAAGTTATAGGACGTATGTCTGCGGCTCACACTTGCAAAGTGTGCTCCAGGGAGTTCAACCGAACGCAAGATTTGCTGATGCACAGCCTCAGTCATGAAACCGAGTCCACCGAGGACGAGGCAAAGCCTTCCAACTCGGTTCGAACGGAAATCAGCCCGCCGAGATTTTCTCAAGAGTTGTTCGCCGATCCATCGACGAACGATTACGGGATGGACGTAGAATCGGAGCCAGCGAATGAGCGGAAAACCGACGGCAACCAATCCCGTTGCGAGGCTGCGAACGAGGATCGTCCAATCGGCGACGATCTCTTCGACGACAACGGTGGACTCGAGGAGAGCGACGATTTCGTGAATGCCCACGGGTACAATAACGGAGCGGCCGAAAAAATTGTCATCGGCGAGAAGCGTAAAGCAGCGACGCACAAGGAAAAGCCCAAAACCTCAGTCGATCGAAAGCCCTTGAATTCCGCGAAGAAGTCTCGTTGCGAAAAGAGCCTTCCGGCCATGTCAGAAGTGCCTCGACCGAACGACCAAAGGCACTGCACGCTGCAGGAATTTCTCGACACGGAGAAAGGTCTCGCCAATGCGGATGGAACGAACGTGAACGACAGAGTTCCGATAGAATGCGGCAAGTGCAACAGGCAATTTCCGACTCAGGCGGCGCTGAACGAGCATCTGTTTTTCCTTCACGACGACAGTCTCAAAGACACCGTGTTGACTGACGTGCTGAAGACGAAGCAGAAGAGCGTTCACCGATGGCGTTGCACGGCGTGCCGGCAGGACTTCAAGCTGCTGCAGGGCTACAGTCGTCACAGATACATCATGCACGGCGACGAGTCGATGGTTCACGTGTGCGAGAACTGTTGCAAAATCTTGACCACCGTCACGATGGTCAACGTTCACATCTGCACCGACGTCGCATCGTACAATTGTCGAACGTGCGACAAAACATTTTCCACCGGCATGTCGCTGAGGCTTCACAATACGGAGAAGCACATGGAAACCGGCGAGCCGAATGTATGCAAACCGTGCAACAAGAGATTTCTGACGAAGTCCATGCTGATGCGGCACGAGAATTCGAGACATCAATTCCTGCGACCTTACAGACCACGCAAGAGAAGTCCCGTGATGATGGCGACGCAACGTGTCGTCGCTGAGGACGAGGATGAATCATTAGATCGCACAATCGAAGCATCTGAGCATTGCACGCTTTACAGCGACGACGATGAAGAGGAAGGGATGGATTTCAGATTCGAGGGTGCAGAGGCTGCGGGTAAAAAATATCAGAGTACATTAGTGAGGAATCCAAAGTTCACGGGACTGAAGGGACAACGCGGAAGATCCGGAAGGAGGTTCGGAGATCACCGCAACTCTTCGGACGAGCCAAATGTTGGAGATTTTGGTCGGAGAGCAACCGATAAGAAATCAAACGACACGGCAAACTACATAGACGAGAGCGAGATTTATCGGTGCTCTCTGTGCCAGCTGTATTGTCTGACGAAGGTAGCTCTCGATATGCACGTAGAGAAAATTCACCCGGGTATCAGGAAGATTTGTCAACTCTGTCGTAAAATGTACGTGGAGGGAGGGTTGATAAGGCACGTTATAGACGAGCATTTGAGTCCGTGCGAAACGTACAAGGTGAAGAACGATTCGATATGGAACGATAGAAAGGACATCAAGGAAAGGGACACCGAGCTTTTGGTAAGAATCCTCGGAATGAAGAGATTCATGTCGATGTGGGATTATCAAATCTCCGAAGAATCGGCGAGAGGATCCTCGATCAACTGTCCAACGTGCGCAATGAATTTTCCAACTACGTCGATGTACAGATTTCACTTCTTGATGCATCACGATTCGATGTGTGTGCTGTGCAACATCGAGTTCAAGAGCGGTGAGGACGCGGCCAGGCACAAGAAGGAAGAACATCGTTCACCGGCCTGTTACATTTGGTTCGTCGATAGAATCTTGAAGGATGTTACCGCTATGAAAGACTATCAAAAAGTCATGGAACGGAGCTTCATCGAAATGATTTCTCGAGACAGTGCCGAATCGGACGAGGAGAACGGTGAATCTTTTGATGGATCTTTGGAAACCAAGGAAACGACATTCACAGGGGATTATGCAGAGAGTATTATTATGAAGGTGGAGAGCAAGGAGGAAACGGAACTCGATGAGAAGCCGACGTTCTCGGAGGATTCAAAGGTGAAACTGGAGAATGCTGAGGAGGAAGAGGAGGACGACAAGAAACTCATTCTCGTTGTGACTGATGAAGATCTCGATAAATACAATATAGGAAAACGATATCCAAATATCTGGGGTCTCGCATCGCAGATAAGCTCGACCTGCGAGAAACTCACACCGAAGGATGTTAAAGAAATGCTGGAAGCGTACTTTGAGAATTGAGACGAGGAACAACTGCGACGATACTGTGGAGCGTAAGAAACAATTGAATGGTGCATTTTTTTTTTTTTCTTTCCGCGCGAAAGTTTTCTGATTATTATTATATCTATTTGTTCGTCGGCACACTAACAGACGTTAAAGAGATGTTGGACACGTACTTTGAGAATTCACACGAGAAAGAGCTGAGGCGAACCTGTAGAGTGTAACGAGCAATCGAATTGGTAATGTTTTATTTTGTTTTTTTTTTCACGAAAATTTTCTGATTATTATTTTATCTATTTGGCCGTTGTTTTTGTTTTCTTTATTACGCTCGACGCGTAATATACTTTGTACAAACCGTTTTTATAGCCGGTATATCGAAAAGTGCAAGCGTGAAGATTGTGAACGCGAAATTTAATGCACATTTTTATTTTATCCCTCTATGATCGTGACTCGACATTATTACATAGTTATACCTCTACACAACTGATTTCGCCGATGCTTCTGTCTAGCTTAAGCAACAGTGGCAAACACTTGAGATGTTATTTCCTTTATCCTATATTATGAAACATGTTAATAGATGTTATTTGCTGCAAAAAAAAAAAAACTGTAAAGTCGTCATATACTTCGAATAAGTATTGTAAAGCGTGTAAAGAAAGTAATGGATATGACATTTTCACAAAAATAAATAATTTGTTAAGGATTTTGCTATAAAAAAAACTTTGTTATTTATAATAATTTTTATTTTAGCCCTTTACGTCACTTTCATCAAATTGTTCATTATAAAATGAGAGAATCAGTAGGTACATCGGTACGTTAGACAATGAAAAAAATTAATAAAAAATAAAACGTACATTACTTACTAATAAAAAAAGACACTTAAGCTAATGCAGCGTTCACGTCGCTGTTTGCTTCTTTTTCTTTGCGGACTTGTTCTGCTTCGGTTTTTTCTTAACATCGGCCTTCTGTCCTAGATGTTTATCTTTACCCTTGCCGTGAGGACTCGAGTCCGACTCTACTCTTTGTTTCTTATCTTCCAAACGCTTGCTTCTTCTCTTTTGCTTCCTCATAGAGGAAGCTTTGTTTTTGACCTTACGTTTCTCCGCGTTTATACTGTTAGTCTGTAACACAATTTTGTTCATATAACGACCAATTTTTTAATTTGTTTGGTGTCGACTCGAATTTTGGAATAGTTATTCGGGAATTAATAAAACCTATTTCTGATTTCACAATAAAATTGATATAATGAGTGCTCTCAATACTTACAGCGATTACGACAGCCTCTGAATTTGCGGTTTTTCTCTTTTTGCGCGATGGGCTGCCAGCGGTTCCGGAACGCCGCAATCTTTTTCGGTTTTTCTTCTCGATCTGTCGCTCCTTTCTTCGTGCCACGGTATAGTCGGGCATGATGCGAATTTCGCGATTTTTTAACGTCGTGCCATTCAGACCCATGGCCATCATAGCTCCGTCGACAGACCCGAAATTTATGAGGCCACATTTACGTTTCTTGCTGTTTAGCAATATTTTTACGGAGTTTATTGGTCCACACTGGTCGAAGAGTTTCCTCAGGTCGTTGTCTTCGGTGGCTGCGGGGAAGAATTACAATTAAAAGAATATATTACGAAGACCCTTAACAGCGATATCGCATTCTCAGAATAATAATTGAAATTTCTCCTGTGGACTTGTCATACAAAATGCCCTTCGATTGTAAAGATTGAGAAATACAGTAGAAGCTCGCTTATCCGAGCCTCCGCGTTAACCGAGGTATGGGCTCGGTTAATACGGAGCCCATACCTCGGTTATCCCCACATTACCTCGGATAAACGAGGTTCTACTGTATCTCTATATTATATGAAAGTCTCGCCGCCGTCGCCGTCGTGTCAAGAATGGGGGAGAGGAGGGTGCTATGGCACCTGGAGGGGTGGTAAACTCCAATGAATGGACTTATAATAATAACCCTGATAGACAAACGGCACGAAACGCAGCACATGACACAATAATTATGGCACGTGCAGCACGTGCCGTAATTATTGTGTCATGTGCTGCGTTTCGTGCTGCTTTGTCTATCAGGGAAGGTCATAAGTCAATACAAAAGGGGTACTTACGCCCTTGGAATTTTTAATCCCACTTAATACACTTATGCCCTTATTATCCTAAGTCCCTTAAGTCTATTAAGTGGGGCTTGGAATTGCAAGGGCATCCATATTTTTAAGGAAATAAAAATAATAAGGGCTTAAGTCCATAAGGGGGGGCTTCCTGCCCAGGTCCTGATTATTTTAATACTTCATGCGAGCGCGCGAGCCACCAGCAATACTGATATATATATATAACAAATAAATTTAAAAGGATGGTCGCTTACTGAACGGCAAGTTTGGCAAGTACACGGTCTTTGTCTTCTCAGGTTTTATCTTTGGTTTTTCCTTATTTTTCTGGATCCATTGCTCTTTTCTCCATGCTGCAACATTGGGCATGACTCGAATTTCGTGATTTTTTATCGTCGTACCATCCAGATTCAGAGCCCGCGCAGCTCCGTCGACAGACTGAAAATTTACGTAGCCACGTCCAAGTGCCAGGCCGGTCTTTCGGCTTCGGAATACATTTAAAGCGTTGATTCGTCCACACTGCTTGAAGAGTTTGCGTATCTCCTTGTCTTGGATTGCTACGGGAAAGAATTACAAATAAAAGAATATGTTACGAAGATTCTTAATAATGATATCGCATTCTCAGAATAATAACGGGAACATCTCCTGTGACCCCATATATAAAAGAAATCAATTTAAAAGGATGGTTGCTTACTGGACGGCAAGTGTGTCAAGAATACGGCCTTCGTATTGTCGAATGTCTCTCTATGACGAGAAACTTTCACCTTCAAGATATTACCGTCCCATTTCATGCCATTCATCGACAGGGCCTTCTTCACAGAATCTTCGTTCTGGTATCTAATCAAATAACTAACGGTTTTGGTTTTCCGACGATTTTTCTTAAGAACAGCAGCTACTTTGGCTGGCAGATTTGGATTTACCGGTACATTTCCTCTAAGCGTCATTGATTCCATTATACCAAATTGCCTGAACTCCTTCTGCAAAGCTGATATATTCGATTCCTTTGGGACATTACTGATTAATACAGTTCTCTTATTGCATTCTTTTCTTCTTCCTTTGGTTAATTCAATCGCCCTGCAGGCGTTCTCGTTTACAGCACCCTTTTCGTAATTTTTCTTGCTTTTAACTATTGCGACGTCTGGCAACAAGTCCACGTAGTCCTCGTCGTCCTCATCGTCATCATCCCAGTCATTTTCCGTTGCCTCGAGGTCTTCATCATCAGATTCGTCGGCGATACTCGGTCCGCGAAGAGCCGCCAAGTCCAGTGCAGATTTCTCATCTTCCTCATTCTCTTCACTCTCCTCGTCCTCATCATCATTGTCATCGTCGTCACCGCTGGACGGTTCCTCTTTGACTTCTCGTTGCAGACTCTCGAACATCTTTATTCCTGAATTTTCCGTGTCATCCTCGGCGTCGTCGCTGGATGGTTCCTCTTTGATTTCCTGTTTCACACTCTCAAACATCTTTATTCCTACATTTTCCACCGCATTCTCAGTCTCGCTGTTTCCATCAAACTCCTCGTCATCTTCTGCCTTTATCGTGATTTCCTCGTTGATACCCTTGTTGGATAAGTCATCCCTTTTTTCCTCTTCGGGTTCAATTTTGATCTCAGGATATTTCACTCCAGAGGTGGACGCTTTTGGACTAGTGAACGGTTTGTTACCACCTTTTGACAATTTTGTTTGCAGTTGGAAATTCACTCTGTTTTTATGATTCTTTGGATTGCCGTTGCTCTGGGTGTAAGAACCATTTATCAGAGTCATATTGCCTTTGGGTGTATTCTTGAATTTCTGATGTTTTTTTTTGTTCGTAGTTCCATTTGTCATGTTTCTATGGCCGTTTTCGGAAATGCCATGCATTGTCTTTACTCTTGTCATGATAAGCAATGTATTTTTAGCAGCTCTTGTAGCGAAATATTTTCAGCTATTTCTGTAAGCATAAATATTTAGTATACATTTTTAGATGATCTATTTTATTACACAAAATTGGGGGCTGAGTATTGATGTAACAAATTAGGTATCGTAATCATCATTTGCAAACTACAAATGAATTATGACAAACTAAAAAAACAGTAGCGCCGGCAATTGCGTGTTAGGTTAGAGTACCAATTCGAGTTGTTATGAACAGTCGCAAAAATTAGTGGAGAAATGCAGGGCCGCATTCAGAAATTGTACCCGAGTAAGTAACTAGCTTCTCTCTCTAACATTCCCATCAGCGCAGCACTCTCTCTCGATCTACGAATCGTCGGCCCCCGCCGACGAATCGTTGCCAGACGTATTAATTAAAATACGTACGAATTAAAATCGATTTTCGATTCGGTCGAAAAATGAGATTTTCGGACAGGAAGTGACGTATTTACAGTATAACGTCACTTCCGATCGAAGAATGATATTTTCGGACCGGAAGTGACGTATTTCTTGTATGACGTCACTTCCGATCGAATAATGTTACATAAAGATCAAACGAGTTTACCGAACAGGACTGACGTTTTGGCACTTGGTGCCGATTGCGGTTGTGTGCAAAAAATCCATGTGTCTGGGCTGCAGCATATTTTACACAAAACGATTTTGTCCCAAATGCGCCAGCGACTGCCAATCCAATTTACCTGTGCAATTGCACGGGATAATAAGTTCTTCAACGAAGGACGAAGGAAGTTGACGATTCGATAAATGATTAACGAAGAAATTGAACAATGTCGCGGATTTATCTCATCGGCTTTTGTTAAATACATATTTATATCTCCTGCCGTATCTTCGTTTCTTTTGTACTATGCCGTAATAATCTTAGTAGTAAGCTTATGTACATCGTTACGTTAAACAATGAAGAAGAAAAAAAAAGAAAAAAACGAAATAGAATATTGACTAGCCGAGTCGATAATAAATAAAAGGGAATGGCTAAATTTACTCCAAGTGGAGAAATCAACATTGGAGTCGGCACATAAATAAAACGATCATTACTTACTAATAAAGAAAGACACTTAAACTAATGCAGCGTTCACATCGCCGTTTGCTTCTTTTTCTTCGCGGACTTGTTCTGCTTCGGTTTTTTCTTAGCATTGGCCTTTCTGTCCTAGATGTTTCCCTTTAGCCTTGTCGTGAGGACTCGAATCCGACTTCAGTCTTTGTTTCTTATCTTCCAAACGCTTGTTTATTGTCTTTTTGACCTTATGATTCGCTGCGTTTATACTGTAACACCATTTTTTCTCATACAACAACCAATTTTTATTTTTTTGGTTTCGACTTGAATTTTTGAAAAGTTATCCGGGAATAAATAAAACCTATTGCTGATATCACATTACAATTCATATAATGAGTGTTCTCAATACTTACAGCGATTCCGACAGCCGCTAAATTTGCGGTTCTTCTCTTTTTGAGCGATGCGCTGTTAGCGGTTCTGGAAAGCGATCTCTTTCGGCTTTCGTTCTCGATCTGTCGCTCGATCTTTCCGGTATAGTCGGCCTCGATGTGAATTTTATGATTTTTTATCGTCGTACCATTCAGACCCACAGCCATCTTAGCTCCGTCGACAGATTCGAAATTTATGCGGAGACATTTACGTTTCTTGCGGTTTGTCGACATTTTTACGAAGTTGATTGGTCCACACTGCTTGAAGAATTCCCGGACCTCGTTGTCTTCGATTGCTGCGGGGAAGAATTACAATTAAAACAATATATTACGAAGACTCTTAATAGCGGCATCGCATTCTCAGAATAATAACGGGAATATCTCCATGAAGTCCACGAAGGTTGGGGGATTTCCTGTCCAGGTCCTGATTATTTTAAGTCTTTTGGAGACTTCATGCGAGCGCGCGAGCCACCAGCAACACTAATATATATATATAAGGAATAAATTGAAAAGGATAGTTGCTTACTGATCGGCAAGTTTGGCAAGTACACGGTCTTTGTCTTCCCAGTTCTCTTTAGTTTTTCTTTATTTTTCTCAATCCTTCGCACCTTTTTCCATGCTGTGGGATCGGGTAAGACGCGAATTTCGCAATTGCGAATCGTCGTGCCATCCAGATTCAGAGCCTCCACAGCTCCATCGACAGATTCGAAATTTATGTACCCACGTCCAAGTTTCGGACCGGTCTTTCGGCTTCTGAATAGATTTACAGTGTTGATTGGTCCACACTGCTTGAAGAGTCTCCGTATCCCGTTGTTTTTGATTCCTGCGGGGAAGAATTACAAATAAAAGAATATGTTACGAAGATTCTTAATACTGACATTGCATCCTCAGAATAATAACGGGAACATCTTCTGTGGCCTTGTCGAGCAAGATGCACTTTGATTGTAGAGATTGGAATATATATATGGGAACTTTCATGTCAAGTCGAACCTCTCAAAAACCTTGACCTTCTTAGATGAAGCTGAAAGTTCGTGATATATATAGTATTATATAGTGTGAGTACCTGGATTTTTTCTCAGATTTGTATCGGCTCGCGTTTTCAAGTTGGCAGATAAGCGTATTAATATTAAAAAGTATTACATCTCAGAAACTTTTGGTCGTACACAAATTTCGTGTACAGAAAAGATGCTATTTTTGATTAACTATCTTTGTAACATTTTTCAAAACTTTCCAAGTACGAGAAACATTAAAAAAAAATAGAAAATGCTTATTTTTGTAAATCATTTAGCAGGGGTAACTCTGTGCATTTTGCTTAAAATTTCATATAATGATCTTTTATTAGCGTGACATGTATAGATTAACAAATGGGTTCGGATTGCGTTCAATTTCCACATTCGTCTAATCATTTTTTTACAGGGTATATAATATAATATACTCATATCATATTTTTAAAAAATGGTCAGACGCTTTCTCACGCGCTGTCAGCTTGATCTAAGAGGACCAGGGTTTGGGTCCTCTTAGATAAAATCAATTAAAAAGGATGGTGGCTTACCGGGCGGCAAGTTTGCCACGTATACGGACCTCATCATGTCGAATTTTTGTTTATCCCGAGAAACTTTCACCTTCACAATATTACCGTCCCATTTCATTCCGTTCATCGACAGGGCCTTCTTCACAGAATCTTCGTTCTTGTATCTAATGAAATAACTAACGGTTTTGATTTTCTGATAAATTTTCTTAAGATCTGCAGCTACTTTGCCTGGCAGATTTGGATTTCCCGGTACATTTCCTTTGAGCCTCATTGATTCGATTATACCGAACTGGCTGAACTCCTTCTGCAAAGCTGATATATTAATTTCCTTTGGGACATGACTGATGATTACAGTTCTCTTAAGGCATTCTTGTAGTTTTTCTTTGGCTATCGCCGCGTAGGCGCTCCTGTTCATAGCACCCTTTTTGTAATTGTTCTCGCTTTTAACAATTGCGACGTCTGGCGACAAGTCCTTGTAGTCCTCGTCATCCTCGTCCTCCTCATCATCATCGTCCTCGTCGTCCTCGTCGTCCTCGTCCTCCTCATCATCATCGTCCTCGTCGTCATTGTCGCCACTGGACGGTTCCTCTTTGATTTCTTGTTTCAAACTCTTGAACATCTTTATTCCTTTACTTTCGGTGCCATCCTCAGCGTCGTCGCTGGATGGTTCCTCTTTGATTTCCTGTTTCAGACTCTCGAACATCTTTATGCCTTCGTTGTTCACCGCATCCTCGACGGGGTCGCTGAATGGTTCCTCTTTGATTTCTTGCTTCAGACCCTTAGACATCTTTATTCCTTTATTTTCCATTGTCTCCTTGGTGTGACTGTTAGCATCAAACCCGAAGAGGAAAACCTCTTTTTTAGCAGCTTTATATTTTCAGTGATTTCTGTAAGCATAAAAATTTGTAATACATTTTTAGATAATATATTACTATATCTATTATTATAGCTAACAAATTAGGTATCGTAATTATCATTTGCAAATTATTCATTAATTACAAGAAACTAAAAAAAAACGTAGCATCAGAACATTTTTAGATTATCTACACAAAATTGGAGTGCGAGCAAGGATATAACAAATTAGGTATTGTAATTATCGTTTGCAAACTATAAATTAATTACAAGAAAAGAAAAAAAAGTGTGGCGCCGGCAAGCTCAAGCATTGCAGCTTGGCATCCAAATGTTAGGTTCCAATTCAGTGCCAATTCGAGTTATTATCAATCAATTTAATTATTTTCTTTTGTCGTTTATGAACAGTCGCGAAAATGAATGGAGGAAATGACGTTACTTTACTTGTGACCGGTCATTAATGGCGTTTGTGCCTTGCGATAAAAATAAAACAAGCGCTAAGAATATTCAGGTCTCTACAAAAGATATAGTTGTTGAATGCGGTCCGAAGCCGCTGCTTACGAAGAAAATCTACAAAAGATTTTCGACTTTCTCGCGAACGATAGGTTGGTCCCCTGTTGGATTATCAAGAATTACCGGTTAATCGTTATTTCCCTTTGTCTACCGTCGCCGAATCGTCGTCAGCAATATTAATAATTGAAATACCAATATTTGTATGTATTCACCGACTATTATATTTATCTCGATTGTAAGTCGAAACTGGCCTCATCACAAAGCCGATAGCATTGTTATAAGAACCGCAGCTTTTCGCAAACATGGCATCAACGTATTTCTGATATGACATCGTTTCCGGTCGAAAAATTATTTTCAAACCGGAAGTTATGTATTTCCTATATGAGATCACTTCCGATCGAAAAACGAGATTTTCAAACCCGAAGTGATGTTTTCCAGTTCACATGTAGATTTGATATTTAAGATATACATGCGTTTTACAAATAGTAGACATCCGGAAGAATTTGAACCGATTCAAGCTACCCCGATAGACAAAGGCCACGAAAAGTAGCAATTTTGGCGCGATATTTGCGACATGTGCGGCACATCTCGCAATTATTGCGCCAACTGCTACTTTTTGTGCCGCTTGACTATCAGGGTTGAAACTAAAAGCAATATTTTTTACAGTAGAAAAAACGAAAATGCGGATGAGCAGCATAAAAAATAAATATTTCCATTTCGCAATGAATAATAGGATCGTAAGAATTTATATATAATCGTGAGTAAATATTTCAATGACAATCCACCAACCAGTGCGCATCGACGGAGCATCGATGAAGGTCACCGATCTGACCAAAGCAATCTCCGACGACACCGGGTGTTAAAGTCTGCTAGTGAACAATCAACAATAAAGGAATGTCAATTCAAACAAACAGGACGATGGAATAAATCGCAACTTTCCAATCACGTAAGTTAAGATCCTAGCGTATGCCTTTATTTTTATTCTTACTCTTAGCAATACTGAAATACCGACTAGAGAGGTTAGGAAATCGAACACTGGATGCAGGATAGTTTTTCTCGTTCTCTTATCAGGAATTCTCCAGCCGACAATGCGTCGAGCCTAGAGCCTTATCTCGTGATACGAATCGTCAGAAAAAAAAAAAGCAAACACGTAACCAGAAGATCAAAATGGCAATCATGCCGTGTTTAACGCTGCTCCGATTCGCTAAGAAAACGCTTCTCACGTCCCAAGTACAGAACTTGAGGCGTGTGAGGAGAGACTCGATAAGACACAACTCGACGAGGCCGATCTCGAGAGTCCTGGAGCATCTGGAGAACAGAAGTCTGATCAAAGTCGTCGGTCTCGAGGCGTCGAATTTCTTGCAAGGTTTGATAACGAACGACATGAGACACTTCGACGACGGCGCCGCAAACATCCACACTCTCTTCCTGAACATAAAGGGCAGAGTTATGTGCGAATCGATAATATACAAAACTCTCGAGAAAGCGATTTACTACATCGAATGCGACACGGCGATGGTCGACGATCTCCAGAGGCATCTGAAAATGTACAAGATTCGACGGAGCGTCGATATCGAGCCGTTGCGGAATGAAATGAAAGTCTGGAGCACGTTCGATGCGGAAGTCAGCTTGGAGGACGATGGGGATTCCGATTCGAACAGGCGGATGTTGGAGGGTCGGATATTTCCTTGCGGCACGCTCGGCAATAAATCCAGCAAGCTCGTGGACAACATTATGATTTACGAGGATCCGAGAATCCCCCAGACGAGCCTCAGGATCTTGAGCAACGGGGACGTTGGGCGGGAGGAGATTGCGAAGCATCTGGACTTCGACGTCTCGACGACCGGAAGTCTGCCGAACTACAGAAGTTTTCGTTACCGGCTCGGCATCGGCGAGGGCGTCGCTGATTTGCCACCGGGAAAAGCACTTCCGCTCGAGATCAATTCCGATTATCTGCACGGCGTTAGTTTTCACAAGGGCTGCTACATCGGGCAGGAGCTCACGGCTCGGACTCATCACACGGGCGTCGTACGAAAACGTCTGATGCCCTTGATCATCGAGGATTGCCCTGAGAAAAAATTCAATTACGACGAGACGATTGTCGACGAGACGGGAAAGGCGGTTGGAAAGTTTCGCGGCCGAGAGGGCATCTTCGGGCTCGGTTTGATGAGGATCGCCGAGGCTCTCAACGCCAAAACACTCAAAATTTCGGACTGTCGAGTCACGGTCTCGAAACCTCAGTGGTGGCCGAAAGAGGCTCAAAAAGACAAATTGACCGCCGATAGCGGCAAATGAGATTCCATGGCGTGAAAAATCACGCTACAGAATCACTTTGCACGATTGTACTGTATAGATCATTAAAACGCTATATGATAAACTGTAAAATACATTTTCTATAAGTTATTCAACACTTTAAGTTTACTTTATTTTAAGTTTTTTTTTGGAAAATCGTCTTCTGTATTCTGAAATCCATCGATTAGTTTGACGCAGAGTTTAGCACTAACTTCATGAATCGTAACATACGTTTTTCACAAATTAGCCAATTTCCCGAAATTCGTCATTCACAATTGTACTGCACAGATAATTAAAAGTGACTTGATTAACTGCAAAATAAATTTTCTATAAATTATCCGATATTTTTACTTTATCAAACTTTTTTTTTGTTGAGAAAACCGTTTTCTTTAGTCTGAAAAGATCAATTAATTTGATGCAGAGTTGAGCAACAACTTGATGAATTGTAATATACATTTTTTCGCAAATTGGCAAATTTCTGGGAATTCATCGTCGCCACTTTTATTGCCCCCCAGGATGGAAGATACGGCCAGTGCGCCCAGCGATGTTTCCACCGTCGCCCGGAACGAAGATTCCGTCGTTCCGATAGCCGGAGATGTAAAGAAACGAGATCCCGGCGGCACTTTCAAGTGCGCTTACTGTCCAATGGAGGAACATTTCGATTTCAAGGGAGCGAAACCGCCTTTCGCTAGGCAGATTAAATTCTCCGAGGATTGTTACATGATGAAAGATCCAATGAGTTTGCCGAACAGGGGTGAAGTTTTGGTACTCGGTGCCGATTGCTGTATGTGCAAAAAATCTGTGTGTCTGGGCTGCAGTATATTTTACACGAAACGATTTTGTCCCAAATGCGCCACCGACTGCAAATCCAATTTACCCGTGCAATTGCACGCGAAGATAAGTGCTTTAACGAAGGACGAAGAAAGTTGACGATTTGATAAATAATTAACGAAGGAATTGAACAATGTCTTGAATTTATCTAATCGGCTTTTGTTAAATACACGTTTACCTCCATGCCGCATCTTCGTTTCTTTTTTTAATACGCCGTAGTAATCTTAGTAGTAAGCTTATGTACATCGCTACGTTTGATAATGAAAAAAAAAAAAGAAATGGAATATCGAATGGTCGAGTCGATGATAGATAAAAAGGAATCGCTAAGTTTACTCCAAGCAGAGAATTCAACGGTAATCCGATTCTTGGTGTAAGCTTAGAAACGTTAAAGTCGACACGTAAATAGAACGAACATTACTTACTAATAAAAAAAGACACTTAAGCTAACGCAGCGATCATTTCGCTGCAGGTTTCTTCGGCTTGGCGAGAAGCTTCGCGGCCATCTGCTTCTTCTTCTTTGCGGACTTGTCGTGCTTCGGTTTTTTCTTAGCATCGGCCTTCTGTCCTTGGTACTTTCCTTCGCCCCTGCCTTCGGTACTCGAATCCGACTTTACTCTTTGTTTCTCACCCTGAGAACGTTTCTTCTTTCCCTTTTCGACCTTGCGTCTCTCCGCGTTTAAGCTGTTGCGAGTCTGTAACACAATTTTTTTTTACAAATGAAGTACAACGGATTTTTTTTTTCGTTATCGACTTATATTTTGAAATAATTATCTGGGAATGGAATTAAACCTATTGCTGAGCGTTCTCACTACTTACAGCCACTTCGACAGTCTCTGAATCCCCGGTTTTTATCTTTTTTGGTGATGCGCTAACAGCGCTTCCGGAAAACGACCTTTTTAACTCTCGCTTTTCCTTCCGCCTCTTACTCTCTGCTTCGGGAGTGATGGGCTTGATGCGCAATTGGCGATTTCGTATCGTCGTGCCATTCAGATCCATAGCCAGCACAGCTCCGTCGACAGCCTCGAAATTTATATAACCAATTCCGCGTCCCAGGCCGGTCTTGCGGTCTCTGATTATTCGTACAGAGTTGATTTTTCCGCACTTCTTGAAGAGTTCCCACAGCTCGTTGTCTTCGATTGCTGCGGGGAAGAATTACAAATAATATCATGTATTACGAAGACTCTCAAAAGCACTATAAAAAAAATTCGTATGAAATTTAATGCACACGACTTAAAGTTTTTATACAAAAGCGTACATTGAATTTAATATAAAAATATGATGAAAAATTAATGCTCAGTATATTAAAAACATTCAAAATACTTAATTGTCAATAATTTACTTTAATTTTACTATAAAGGTACTCTAATTTTGATAAAAAAGTATATTAATTTTTCATCACAATTGTACGTTAAAGTCAAAGTACCAGTTTTTGTATAAAAACTTCAATTCCGATACATTACATTTATATATTTTTTTTTTACAGTGATAGTCTATATATAACAAATAAATTTAAAAGGATGGTCGCTTACTGAACGGCAAGTTTCCCAGGAACACGCCCTTCGCCTTGTCGGGTTTCTCTTTCGAGCAAGAAATGTCCACCCTCAAAATATTACCGTTCCACTTCCTTCCGTTCATCGACAGGGCCTTCTTCGCGCAATCTTCGTCCTTGTATGTGATGAAATAGCAGACGGTATTGATTTTCGGATGATGTTTCTTAGTAATAGCCGCTACTTTGTACGTCATCTTTGGATTTTCCGGTACGACGCCTCTGAGCCTCATTGATTCGATTATACCAAATTCCCTGAATTTCTTCTGCAAAGTCGACCTATCCGATTCCGTCGGGACATTACCGATGAATACAGTTCTCTTATCGCGTTCCTCTCTTTCCTCTTTCGTTAATTCCGTCGACTTCGGGCTCTCGTTCGCAGCATCCTTTTCCTCGCCTTTAACGATCTTGGCCTTCTTCGAGGGTGACGGAAGTTCAGCGGCATCTTCATCTTCATCTTCCTCATCCTCATCCTCGCTCATCTCCTCGTCGTCCTCGGAATCTTCCTCGCCTTCGAAGTCCTCATCGTCCTCTTCGTCGGCTATGCTTTTGCCGAGTAGCGCCGTGAGGTCCGGCGACGAGTCTGCGTCTTCCTCGTCATCCTCTTCGTCCTCATCGTCGTCCTCGTCGTCGTCGTTCGACGAGTCCGCGACGGACGGCTTCAACGACTGATTAACTTCGATATCCTCCTCGTCGGAGTCGGAAACTTCCTCGTCGTCGTCCGAGGTGTTTTCCGTCGCCTCGAATTCTTCGTCGTCGGACTCATCGGCGATACTCGCTCCGAGAAGCGCGGCCAAGCCCGGTGCGGCTTTCTCATCTTCCTCCTCCTCTTCGCTCTCCTCCTCCTCGTCCTCCTCCTCATCGTCGTCGTCATCGTCGGACGGTTCCGCTTTGGCTTCCTGTTTCAGACCCTTGAACATCTTCACTCCTTTATTTTCCACCGCGACCTCGGCGTCGCTGTCCGCGTCGAACTCCTCGTCGTCCTCGTCCGTTTCGTCGGCCAAACTCTTGCCCAATATAGCCTTTACGGTTCCCTCGCTGGAAGATTCCTCGGAGGAGTCATCATCATCGACCTCGTCTTCGGGTGCGCTCACCTCTTCCTTTATCGTGATTCCCTCGTTGATATCCTCGTCGGACGAGTCGGTGTCGTCTTTCTCCTCCGTGGGATCGACTTTCACCTGGGGAAATTTCACTCCAGAGGTGGACGCTCTTGGACTTGCGGACTGTTTGTTACCGCCTTTCGGCGACTTCTTTTGCCACTGCAGATTCACTCCGTTTTTCTGACTCTTCGGATGACCGTTGCTCTGGGCTTGAGAACCATTTATCAGAGCAATTTTGCCTTTGGGTGTTTTCTTGAATTTCTGATGTTTCTTCTTGTTTATAGCGCCATTCTTCACGATTTTGTGGCCGACCTCGGAAACTCCATGCAGCACCTTCTTAACTTTCGCCATGATGAGCGATGGGTTCTGTAGCAGCTCTCGTAGCAAAAGATTTTCAGCTATTTCTGCAAGCATAAATATTTTATATCCATTTTTGAATAATTTATTTTCTCACACAGAAGTGACGTCAGTGTGTTACAAAAACAAATCAGGTATAATTGATGTTTGAAAACTGCAAATTAGTTACGAGAAACTAAAAAAAAGCATAGCGGCGGCAAATTTTCAAGTAACTTTTTTTCTTACACAAAATTGGCCTCCGAGTGTTGACGTAGCAAATTCGGTATTGCAATTATCGTTTACAAACTACACATTAATTATAAGAAACTAAAAAAAGTTGTAACGTGGGACATTTTTTTAATTTTGATAAACAAAAATTAATTACAGGGGAACAAAAAAAAAAAAGGCTAGCGTCGACATGCGCGAGCGTTGCAGCTCAATAAGCAGATGTAAGGTTAGAGTGCCAATTCGCGTTATTATGAAGGAATGTATTCCCTTTCTTTTGTCGTTTACGAACAGTTGTGAAAATGACTGCAGAAAAGGCATTCACTTCACCTGTGACCAGTCATTAATGGCGTTCGTCACTTCCGTTACAAAAGAAAAACAAGTGCCAATAATATTAAAGTCTATAACAAAAGATTCTCGAGTCTCTCGCACACAATAGGTTAGTCCGCACTTGGATCACCAAGAATGACCGTTTCACCGTTATTTCCTTTTGTCTACCGTCGACGTTCCTTTCTAGCCTATTTAATTCAAATACCAATATTTATATCTATTCATCGACAATTATATTCATCTCGAAGTCGTCGAAACTGGCATCAACACAAAGCCGAAAACATTGTCACAAAAACCGCAGTTTCCCGCAGATTTCAGTTTCGTACGATTATCAGTCAAGGGGAATCTGCAAGGTTATTCGTTCAATAGCAAACAAAGAAAAAAACAACAAAAAAAACAGCAGCTGGTGTATCAAGCCCTTACAGAAGACCCTCGCATAAACAGGAGCTCGGCCCACGTGGATTATTATTATTTAATTATTATGTTGCCCTCTATTGTTGATGATCTTTACACGTTCGACTTAGCGAGACGATGATAATTCCTCGGTTAGAATAATAAATCGTCGACTACTCACCTCGACAAACTCTTCGCGAACAATGAAACACGAAAGGTTCGTTAATCCGCAGCCGGCTTGTTGGTGTAACAGACGATCTCTTCTGTCCTCTGCACCGGTTCAGCGCGAAATGTTCGCGAGCGGTAAACGGAAGTGAACCGCGATAATATTTTATCAACTAAATTTTCATCTCTTCGTGTTTGCCCGCGCGTTGCAAAGACTCGTAACTTAGTAGCTCTGGTCTTTAATTCGGTAATTGTTTATTTAGATCAATTACTCAGCTTTTGCGGCCGCTAGATCCAAATTTGTTACAGATAAAATTCTCGTATTCAATCTTTCAATGATCAGTGCAGTCGGCGTCCTGCGGCCGCACTTTCGAGAGGCAGGAGAGAGCGCTGCAGTCGCGGCGGCAGTGGCGACAACCTCGATGACACGGGAATATTTCGACCCGGGAATGTTAAAACGTATATGAAAGTAAAACCGTTGATTTCATTTGCGAATTACTTACGACGATTACAAATACGAGTGTAACAAGGAAAAATTAATCGATCATCATCGAATCCTCGATGATGATCGATACAGCGGATGTTTGCCAACATCAGTATATAAATGCGCATACGGCATTGTGCCCGCGCAGTATCTCGAATGTTACGGCAAGCTTTTATTTGCGGGTGGCGTCCGACAGAATGGACGAATGGACCCGATCATGTAAATCCGTCAATAGTGGTGGGGGTGCATCCGACACTGGCAAATCATGCCGCAAGTAAACATGATTCCATCATTGACCTTTTAACATCGCTCTCAGAATGCCAGACTGTATATAGACGCCCATGCACACGCGCGCCGTCTGTTTTGCCGGTACGATTCGAGCGCTGTCCGTCTTTCCACGTGCCCAGTTGGCACGGAATTTCGGTTACATGAGATCAAAAATATTTTTCGTCCGAAAACTCTGAGCAATTCTAAGCACAGACGAGCCAACTCTGGTCGACTAATTAAAACAAACTCTTACTACGTAAGTTGTCCATTAAAGTATACGAAAATTATTACAATTTTTATATTCACCATGTATATGTATATATATGTATATATATGGAATCCCTAGCAAGTCAAGCGACCGTCGTTAACGACTGTCAAAACACCCAAAAAACGACGGTCGTTCTGTGACATTTTTCGTCCAGAATAACGACCAAAAAAAGACCAATTGTGAGGTTGAGCATGGGTCGATTTTCCATGAATGACCGCAAAAATGACCACAAAAACGACCGATGCAAGAATCGGTCGTTTTTGTGGCCCATACTTAATTCAACAATTGGTCTTTATTTCGGTCGTTATTCCGGTCGAAAAATGTCACAAAACGACCGGTCGTTTCTTGGGTCTTTCGATGGTCGCTTGAGTTGCTAGGGATGTCATATTAAGTTCTCAAGACTATTTATATGTGTTAAAGGTCATTGTCTGTTGATTAATAAATAAATATCTTATTCCAGTTAATTACTCAATCTCAGTTTTCACAATGGAAGGATTTAAAATTGACGAGACTCCGCAGTTTTGTACATTTCTTAAACAGCACCAAGGTCAGCTGGAACATTCGGCCATTCCCAATATATTTTGGGAGTCGCTGTGGAAAAAGTTAAGACACGAGATCTTCGACGCCGGTCTCGTCTTCCAATTGGCCAGGATGGATTACGGAGACGAGGAAAGAGGATCCAAAGATCCAGTCTGGAAAGTGTTTGTCGCGGCTGACAATGGATTGTCGTCGCAAGACCCAAATAACATCTTCCTTATCGACCATGCGTGGAAGTACGACTTGAGTACGGCCAGGTTGAACTTGTCCGAGGTGCCAGGCCTGCTGGAGCGCATGTGCAACCTCATGGGCTTCGACAATGCCAGGCCCGAGGACGAGAAAGTCGAGTTCGTCCTCTCCGAAATGTGGAAATACAACCAGGCGTACGCCGTGAGCAGAGGTCTCATCGAGGACAGAATGCCCGTATGGTACATAATGGACGAGCTCGGAGCCGCCGTGAATCACAGCGACGAGCCGAATTTTCGGGCCGTGCCTTTCCTCTACGCAACTGCGGGCATGACTTACACCCTTCTGTTTCCAGTGAAGAACGTGGAAAACGGCGAGGAGGTCACGCGGGACTTCGTCGAGGGTCAGACGAACGACGCCGACAAGAGACGAGCCTTGCTCCTGCCTTGGAGCGAGGACGAGTTTTCGGACGAAGATTTCGCCCAGGTCGAGCCGGACGAGGAGTATTTCCTCTCCGGCAATAGGCCGGAGACTTTGCCGGTCGATATCGATGTTAAAACGATCGAGCGGTCGGGCAAGCTCAAGGTCTTCTCGGAGTACAGATACGTTAACGAATTTCTGACCGATCCGGCTTTCGAACTCGTGGACGAGCCGACTGGGGCTGATATTCTGTGGATGCTCGAGCATTTCAAGGACTACAAAGAACTCAGCGTCGAATGGCCGCAGGCATTCGTCAATCAGTTTCCGTTCGAGAACGTCCTGACGATGAAGGATTTGCTCGCGGTTGTTTGTCGACGAAAGGCCGGTGACAAGAAGTACGATCCGGAGACCTTGGAGACTTATCCGTCGTGGCTTCCTACCACGTACAATCTCAGCACGGAGCTCGTTAAATTCGTGGCTTACTTTCTGCAGCGCGAATCGCGCGGTCTCGACAACCACTGGATCTGCAAACCTTGGAATCTCGCGCGCGGATTGGACATGCATGTGACGAAGGATTTGCACCACATAATGCGACTGCCGATCACCGGTCCGAAGATCGCGCAGAAATACATCGCCGAGCCGGTGCTGTACGCCAGGCCCGGCATCGGCAGAGTCAAGTTCGACGTCAGATACGTTATACTGCTGAAATCCGTCGAGCCGCTCGAAGCCTTCGCCTATACGAATTTCTTTTTGAGATTCGCCAACAAGGCATTCGCCCTCAACAACTTGGACGTTTACGAGCAACACTTCACCGTGATGAATTACGCGGACAGCTCGCGTCTCTGTCACGTGAAATGCGCCGATTTCATAGTCGAGTGGAACGATATGTACAAGGATTTCGACTGGAAGAGCAAAGTCGAACCGAAGATATTCGAGATGCTGAGAGAAGTTCTGGAAGCAGCGATTGCGGCGAAGCCACCGAGGGGAATAGCGAAGAGCCCTCAGAGCCGAGCAGTCTACGCCGTCGATTTGATGCTCGAATGGAGAGACGACGAGATGCAACCGGTAATTCTCGAAGTCAATTTTTCGCCGGACAACAAGAGGGCTTGCGAGTATTATCCAGACTTTTACAACGATATATTCAGGTGTCTGTTCCTGAACGTCACCAATAGGGATGTGTTTCACGAATTATGTACCGATACCTAAATAAGTACCTTGAAAATTATACAATTTTCACATTCCTCGCAACGGACTTGTCTTTGCAGAGCTCCCGCACGTAAGCGACCTTCGATCATTTTTTGGCTCCGTGTAAATCCACTGTAAAAAAAAAATCGTATTATATTTAAAGAACCGGCACGGGAAGTTTTTATGCATAAACTGGTATATTAAATATCATGTACAATTGTCGTAAGAAATTAACGCACAGTATATTAAAAACTTAAAAAATAATTTACTGTAATTGCACTATAAAAGTTCATTAATATTTCATCACAATTGTACATTAAATTGATTGTGCCAGTTTTTGTATTAAAACTTCCAGTCCGATGCATTAAATGTACAATTTTTTTAACAGTGTTTTCAATTCCATTATCTTATCGTTATTTGTATTTCTACTCGATTAGCCGCGCGAATTAGTGCGGAATAACGCCGCGGGCGGCGCTGGCGTGCCGGCGATCGACGACGCCACCAACGACGGACGACGGCGTGGCTGGTTCAGTTGGAAATCCGAGGCAAAGAGAAGGAACATCCTCGGTTCCAAAAACGGGTCGCCTCGCGACGTATTTGTTGCCTCTGCCGTTTTAATATAACCACTGTACATCCGGCCAATCCCGGCTATGAAATTATGCTGTGAGTGAAGAATAAAAATCGCTGCATCCGAGGTAGGTTCTTTTTTACTCGTTCTCAACGCCAAGGTAAAATTCCACGCGGCCTCCCCCCCCCCCCCTTCTTACGCGCTGCTGGAACGACATATTATTCTAACGCTCCGATACACAAACCGTGTTTCGTACTTTATACGATCGCTCTCTCGATCTTCTAACAGCATTAATGTATTTATTTAATTTAGCTGCCTCCGTCGCTCTGCCCACGACCCTTATTTTCGTAATTGTATCCCGTTGGCCCGAAATTTATCGCCCGCGGTAAAAATGCCCCATTTTGTATTTTTTTCCGATCAACGATTTCCAGAGTTTTGCCATTTATTTAACCTTGTACTCGGGCATTCGACGCCGATTGACGACGTTTGCCTTGGATAGTTTTTAATATTTAGGTCTTGAAATTTTCAATGCAACAATCTCGTTCTGTTTTGTTTATAGTCTTTGTTTAATTAATTAAACTTTACTATTATTGCCGTGGAATTTCTTGGAAATTAATACATGCATGTTCATGTTACGTCGATGCTATGGCGAGGATACTTTTGGAACAGCGTGCATCCGAGCTATTTTGGTGTGATGGAACTATTTTTTAAGACATTTTTTTAAACAGTCGTTTGGTTTCAGGTGATCGATAAGCTCGACTGAAGATGTCGATTCCACCTTACCTGCTGGGGCCGAACCCCTGGGCCACGATGATGGCCCAGCAGCAGGCCCATGCCCAATTGGCCGCAGCCCAGGCGCACGCACAAGCGGCCGCTCATGCGCAGGCCGCTCATCATGCGCACATGCACGCCATGGCGGGTCCACCTTTGCCACAGCTGCCCAAACAGCCGGAGGAACTTTCAGAAACACAGCTACAAGAGAAAGGTAAAAAAATCAGTTTTTACCCCCAAAACATAACACTTTATTTGAGACACAAATATTTTTTATTTATTATATTTTATTTGCAACTGAGAAGCCTTTTGCACAATGGACCCAATATATTTTTGATTGTACAAAAAATGTGCAGAAAATCTTTATAAATTGAACATGTAAGATGTCCGTTTCATCAAATTGATATGTTACATATATTGTGGAAAGTTGTTTGTCCAAATTTTTTTTAATCCAGGGGTTTCCCTGAATATTTTAAGTTCCCCTGGATGGACCAAGTACTGATTATTGTAAGTCCTCCTTGGGGTACGCTATTCCAGGCCCCGATTATTATTAGATCTCATTTTCTGATCGGCAATACGTCACTGCCGGTTTTAAAACCTCATTTTTCGACCAGAAGTGGCGTATTTTCGGTTCTGAGATTTTGAACGCTTCCTTTAATCCCGTTTGGAGAAGGCTAATTTTCCCGTTCCTTTAAACTTTTCCAGCACAACAGTGGCAGCAATTGCAGAACAAACGTTTCGCGGAGAAGCGAAAGTTTGGCTTCGTCGACGCTCAGAAGGAGGACATGCCGCCCGAGCATATACGAAAAATCATTCGTGACCACGGCGACATGAGCAGCCGAAAATATAGACACGACAAACGAGTTTACCTGGGGTAAGCTTGTTCGTCCAAAAGTCCCCCAAGTCCACAATTCAATGGAAATGTACTCGCAAATCACAAATCATCGATTAATTGGGCCTAGTTTTTTACGGATTCAATATTTTATTTCAGTGCGTTGAAGTACATGCCCCATGCGGTAATGAAGCTGCTGGAGAACATGCCGATGCCCTGGGAACAGATTCGCGACGTCAAAGTCCTGTACCACATCACCGGCGCGATAACTTTCGTCAACGAGATTCCGTGGGTGATCGAACCGGTGTACATCGCTCAGTGGGGAACGATGTGGATCATGATGAGAAGAGAAAAGCGCGATCGACGACATTTCAAAAGAATGAGGTTTCCGCCTTTCGACGACGAGGAACCGCCGCTCGATTACGCGGACAACGTTCTCGACGTCGAGCCTCTCGAGGCCATCCAAATCGAGCTCGACTCCGAGGAGGACCAGTCCATCGCCACGTGGTTCTACGAGCACAAGCCTCTCGTGGGAACAAAGTAAGTTTCGAAAAACACTCGCGTCCACATTTCCCAAAATCCTAGCGTCTTTATCATGAAGAAATTCGCTCAAGGTGGTTCTACCTCTCGTATAGTCTGAGATGTACGATAACAACGCTCAAGGAAAATGTTTGGATAAATAGTTATTTGAGGACAAAAAAAAAAAAATATTAACATTTTTTATTGAGACGGTCCAATATGATGAAGAGCGTAGGGGTCCTGAAATCAACCGTACATGTGGGTTGTCGGCTGGAGTGCGTCCGCCGGCTTGTCCCAGGCAAGGCTGACGGCGTATTTCGGTTGGAACAAACGCTAATCTGAAATGTCAAAAAAAAAATAACAAAAAATATTGAAACAGTCACTCCAACGATTTTTCAAGGATCAAAATTTACGTTTTTTCAGACACGTGAATGGATCGACTTACCGCCGATGGAACTTGTCGCTCCCGCAGATGGCCACGCTCTATCGACTCGCCAATCAGCTTCTTACCGATCTCGTCGACCAGAATTTCTTCTATCTCTTCGACCCGAAGTCCTTCTTCACGGCGAAGGCGCTGAACATGGCCATACCCGGCGGTCCGAAGTTCGAGCCTCTCGTCAAGGACTCAAACGCCGCTGACGAGGATTGGAACGAATTCAACGACATCAACAAAATTATTATACGCCAGCCGATAAGAACGGAGTACAGAATTGCGTTTCCGTATCTGTACAACAACATGCCGCACTTCGTTCATCTCTCTTGGTGAGTTGATCGGACGTTTTCGCTGATGGCAGAAGCCACGCTCAGTTTTGAGACCCGTCTTTCAGTCTCGACGGTCTCACTAGCAGCGTGGTAGATCATAGGATAATTGTTATTCGTGTCCTTCGTCGAGACAAGAGGGACACCGCTGACACTATCGACAATTCTCACAACCCAAGCAATAATCATTGCGCCATGTGGCTCCAACTTTTGACCACTCAAGTCGTCAACTCAGTATCATTTTTTCGCAGGTATCATGCTCCGAACGTCGTTTACATAAAAACTGAGGATCCCGATCTACCGGCTTTCTACTTCGATCCCCTCATCAACCCCATATCGCACAGAAATTCGCTCAAGGTGAGTCCAGTCGCTCGTACGGCCCGACATTTTTGAGGGCAAATTCTTGGATGAATAGTTATTTGAGAAAAAAAAAAATCTGACGATTCTTTATGATGAAGAGCGTAGGGGTCCTGAAATCAACCGTACATGTGGGTTGTCGGCCGAGGTGCGCCCGCCGGCTTGTCCTCGACAAGGCTGACGGTGTATCTTGGTCGGATCAAACGCTAATCTGAAAGCACAGACAAAAACGAATATCCAAGATCGCGCAAAGTAGCATCAACAATTTTTTTTTATAGAGTAAATTTTCTTCCATAATTTGCATTTGGACTAAAAAAAAATTGCGTTTTTCCCCAAGACGATGGAGCCTCAGATCGAGGAGGACGAGGACTTCGTGCTTCCGGAGGACGTGCAACCATTTCTCCAGGAGACTCCGCTCTACACGGACAACACGGCGAACGGCATTGCTCTGCTCTGGGCGCCCCGTCCTTACAACACGCGATCGGGACGCACGAGACGTGCGATAGACATTCCGCTGGTGAAATCCTGGTACCGCGAGCACTGTCCACCCGGTCAGCCGGTCAAAGTCCGTGTCAGTTACCAGAAGCTTCTTAAATACTACGTGCTCAACGCCCTGAAGCACCGAAAACCGAAGCCCCAAAAGAAGCGCTACCTCTTCAGATCCTTCAAGTCCACAAAGTTTTTCCAGACAACGACGATCGACTGGGTCGAGGCGGGTCTTCAGGTCTGTCGCCAGGGTTACAACATGCTGAATCTGCTGATCCATCGTAAAAACTTGAATTACCTGCATCTCGACTACAACTTCAATCTCAAACCCGTGAAGACTCTAACGACGAAGGAGCGAAAAAAGTCTCGTTTCGGTAACGCCTTTCATCTCTGCCGCGAGATTCTCCGTCTGAC
Organism: Exephanes ischioxanthus; assembly: GCA_958510785.1. Lineage (NCBI taxonomy): Eukaryota > Metazoa > Arthropoda > Insecta > Hymenoptera > Ichneumonidae > Exephanes > Exephanes ischioxanthus. The sequence continues at coordinate 8,738,246 of OY294024.1, forward strand.
GAAGCTGATAATCGACTCTCACGTGCAGTATCGTCTGAACAACGTCGACGCCTTTCAGCTCGCCGACGGTCTTCAGTACATATTCGCTCACGTGGGTCAACTCACAGGAATGTATCGTTACAAGTACAAGCTCATGAGGCAGATAAGAATGTGCAAGGATCTGAAGCATCTGATTTACTATCGTTTCAACACGGGACCGGTCGGCAAGGGTCCGGGCTGCGGATTCTGGGCGCCGGGCTGGCGAGTCTGGCTGTTCTTCATGCGCGGCATAACTCCTCTACTCGAGAGATGGCTCGGTAATTTGTTGTCACGACAGTTCGAGGGCCGACACTCCAAGGGCGTCGCGAAGACGGTGACGAAGCAGCGCGTCGAGTCCCACTTCGACCTCGAACTCCGCGCCTCGGTGATGCACGACATCGTCGACATGATGCCAGAGGGAATAAAGCAGAACAAAGCTCGAACGATACTGCAGCATCTCAGCGAGGCTTGGCGATGCTGGAAAGCGAATATCCCATGGAAAGTACCGGGACTGCCGATACCGATCGAGAACATGATTCTCCGTTACGTGAAGATGAAGTCCGACTGGTGGACGAACACGGCTCACTACAATCGCGAGAGAATTCGTCGAGGCGCGACGGTCGACAAGACCGTCTGCAAGAAGAATCTCGGTCGTCTGACGAGGTTGTACCTAAAGGCCGAGCAGGAGCGACAGCACAACTACCTCAAGGACGGACCTTACATCTCGCCGGAGGAGGCCGTCGCGATCTACACGACGACCGTTCACTGGCTCGAGTCTCGTAGATTCGCGCCGATTCCCTTCCCGCCTCTCTCGTACAAGCACGACACGAAACTCCTGATTCTCGCGCTCGAGAGGCTCAAGGAGGCCTACAGCGTCAAGTCGCGGTTGAATCAGAGTCAGCGCGAGGAGTTGGGACTGATCGAGCAGGCCTACGACAATCCCCACGAGGCCCTCTCGAGGATAAAGCGTCACCTCCTCACGCAGCGAGCGTTCAAGGAGGTCGGTATAGAGTTCATGGATCTCTACAGTCATCTCATACCGGTCTACGACGTCGAGCCTCTGGAGAAGATCACCGACGCCTACCTCGACCAGTATCTCTGGTACGAGGCCGACAAGCGAAGGCTCTTCCCGGCGTGGGTGAAGCCCTCGGACTCCGAGCCGCCGCCACTTCTCGTCTACAAGTGGTGCCAGGGCGTCAACAACCTCCAGGAGGTCTGGGACGTCGGCGAGGGCGAGTGCGACGTTCTTCTCGAATCGAAGTTCGAGAAACTGTACGAGAAGATCGATCTCACGATCCTCAATCGTCTTCTGCGTCTGATCGTCGATCACAACATAGCCGATTACATGACCGCGAAGAACAACGTCGTCATCAACTACAAGGACATGAATCACACAAACAGCTACGGCATAATCAGGGGTCTGCAGTTCGCCTCCTTCATAGCTCAGTACTACGGGCTCGTTCTCGATCTGCTGGTTCTCGGTCTCCAGCGAGCCAGCGAGATGGCCGGTCCGCCGCAGATGCCGAACGATTTCCTGACCTTCCAGGACGTCGCCTCCGAGACCGCTCATCCGATACGTCTCTACTGCAGATACGTGGACAGAATCCATCTGTTCCTGCGTTTCACGGCCGAGGAGGCTCGCGATTTGATACAGCGTTATCTTACCGAGCATCCCGATCCCAACAACGAGAACATCGTTGGCTACAACAACAAGAAATGCTGGCCTCGCGACGCTCGAATGAGGCTGATGAAGCACGACGTCAATCTCGGTCGAGCGGTGTTCTGGGACATAAAGAATCGTCTGCCGCGCTCCGCGACGACGATCCAATGGGAGAACAGCTTCGTCAGCGTCTACAGCAAGGACAATCCCAATCTGCTGTTCAACATGAGCGGCTTCGAGTGCCGAATTCTGCCAAAGTGTCGAACGACTCACGAGGAATTCACGCACAGGGACGGCGTGTGGAATCTGCAGAACGAGATTACGAAGGAGCGAACGGCTCAGTGCTTCCTGCGTGTCGACGACGAGAGCCTCCAGAGATTCCACAACAGAGTCCGGCAGATCCTCATGGCCTCGGGATCGACGACCTTCACGAAGATCGTCAACAAATGGAACACCGCGCTCATCGGTCTGATGACTTATTTCCGCGAGGCCGTCGTCAACACCCAGGAACTTCTCGACCTTCTCGTGAAGTGCGAGAACAAAATACAGACTCGCATAAAGATCGGTCTCAACTCGAAAATGCCCTCGAGATTCCCACCCGTGGTGTTCTACACGCCGAAGGAGTTGGGAGGCTTGGGAATGTTGTCGATGGGACACGTACTCATTCCACAGTCCGATCTCAGATGGTCGAAGCAGACCGACGTCGGAATCACCCACTTCCGCTCCGGTATGAGCCACGACGAGGATCAGCTCATACCGAATCTCTATCGATACATACAACCTTGGGAATCGGAGTTCATAGACTCGCAGCGCGTGTGGGCCGAGTACGCGCTCAAGAGGCAGGAAGCCAACGCTCAGAATCGTCGTCTCACGCTCGAGGATCTCGAGGACAGCTGGGATCGCGGAATTCCTCGTATAAACACCCTCTTTCAGAAAGATCGTCACACCCTCGCGTACGACAAGGGCTGGCGCATCAGGACGGAGTTCAAGCAGTACCAGGTCATTATATTCTCTGATATTTTTTCTGTGTATTATATTCTCTGGTATTATTATTTTTTTTCTAGTAACTTTATTATACATATTTTTGTTCATATATAACTTAATTATATACATTAAGGTAGTACTTGCGGTACAGTCCGGCCAAACGTGAGTTTCAGAGCAAATTCCGAAAAATTTCTCGATGGAATAGAAATCTGTAAAAAATTAAGTGTACGGTAGGTACTGCGAAGATTGTTTTTGTGAAATAATAATTCCAATTTGTCATCAACAAATTGATGATAAAATTATTATTCAATAAATTACCCGGCAACGTAACTATTTCCCTTCATAAAAATAATTCGTTTATTCTTTTGAATACGTATGAATTTTTTCAGAATTTTTTGTAATCTTTGAAAATCGCGTTTTTTCTATGTTCCAGCTGTGAAAAAAGCGATTTTCAAAGATTACAAAAAATTCTGCAAAAATTCATATGTATTCAGAAAAATAAACGAATTATTTTTATGAAGGAAAATAGTTAAGTTGCCGGGAAATTTGTTGAATAATAATTTTTATCTTCAATTTGTGAATGACAAATTGGAATTATTATTTCACAAAAACAATCTTTGCAGCACGTCCCATACCCTTGATTTTTTCAGATTTTTATTCCATCGAGAAGTGTTCGAAATTTTCTCTGAAACTCACGTTTGGCGGGATTGTACCGCAAGTACTACCTTAACTAGTTTTTATTATATTTTCTTTCATTTATTTATTTTTAACAACTTTATTATTATCTACTTACGTTATTATTGGCGCATATGATGTGTGCTACTGTATCTTGATGGACGGTGATCTTGGGGGATTTAGGCCTCGGAACACGAAATAAACGAATCTATCTATCTACCAGGTTCTGAAGCAAAATCCGTTCTGGTGGACGCATCAGCGTCACGACGGTAAACTCTGGAATCTCAACAACTATCGTACCGATATGATTCAAGCGCTCGGCGGCGTCGAGGGAATTCTGGAGCACACCCTCTTCAAGGGCACGTACTTCCCGACCTGGGAGGGTCTCTTCTGGGAGAAGGCTTCGGGTTTCGAGGAGTCGATGAAGTACAAGAAACTCACCAACGCCCAGAGATCCGGTCTCAATCAGATACCGAATCGTCGTTTCACACTGTGGTGGTCGCCGACGATAAACCGAGCCAACGTCTACGTCGGTTTCCAGGTGCAGCTCGATCTCACTGGAATATTCATGCACGGCAAAATACCGACCCTGAAGATCTCCCTCATCCAGATATTCCGAGCTCACTTGTGGCAAAAAGTTCACGAGTCCATAGTCATGGATCTCTGTCAGGTGTTCGATCAGGAATTGGATGCTCTTGAGATCGAGACCGTTCAGAAGGAGACGATACATCCGAGAAAATCCTACAAGATGAATTCGTCCTGCGCCGATATATTGCTATTCTCGGCTTACAAGTGGAACGTCTCGAGACCGTCGCTCCTCGCCGACTCCAAAGATCTCATGGACAACACCACGACCCAGAAATACTGGATAGACGTTCAGCTCAGATGGGGCGATTACGATTCTCACGACATCGAGCGTTACGCGAGAGCAAAATTCCTCGACTACACGACCGACAACATGTCGATCTATCCTTCGCCGACCGGACTGCTGATCGCCATAGATCTCGCTTACAATCTTCACAGCGCCTACGGCAACTGGTTCCCGGGTTGCAAACCTCTCATACAGCAGGCAATGGCCAAGATAATGAAAGCCAATCCGGCTCTGTACGTTCTTCGCGAGAGGATAAGGAAGGCTCTTCAACTCTACTCCTCCGAGCCCACCGAGCCGTATCTCTCCTCGCAGAACTACGGTGAACTCTTCTCCAACCAGATAATCTGGTTCGTCGACGACACGAACGTGTACCGTGTCACGATCCACAAGACGTTCGAGGGTAACCTGACGACGAAGCCGATAAACGGCGCGATCTTCATCTTCAATCCTCGCACCGGTCAGCTTTTCCTCAAGATAATTCACACCTCGGTCTGGGCCGGACAGAAGCGTCTCGGGCAGTTGGCCAAATGGAAGACCGCCGAGGAAGTCGCTGCTCTCATTCGTTCGTTGCCGGTCGAGGAACAACCCAAACAGATCATCGTCACGAGAAAAGGAATGTTGGATCCGCTCGAGGTCCACTTGCTGGATTTCCCTAACATCGTTATAAAGGGCTCAGAGCTCCAGCTGCCGTTCCAGGCTTGTCTCAAGGTCGAAAAGTTCGGCGATCTCATTCTCAAGGCGACCGAACCGCAGATGGTGCTGTTCAATCTTTACGACGATTGGCTGAAGACAATCTCGTCGTACACGGCGTTCTCGCGTTTGATTCTCATACTGCGGGCTCTTCACGTTAACACCGAACGCACGAAGGTCGTTCTTAAACCCGACAGAACGACCATCACCGAGCCACATCACATATGGCCGACCCTCACGGACGACGAGTGGATAAAGGTCGAGGTTCAGCTCAAGGATTTGATTCTCGCCGACTACGGAAAGAAGAACAACGTCAATGTCGCGTCCCTCACGCAATCGGAGATTCGCGATATCATCCTCGGTATGGAGATAAGCGCACCGTCCGCCCAACGACAACAGATCGCCGAGATCGAGAAACAGACCAAGGAACAGTCCCAGCTCACCGCCACCACGACGAGAACGGTCAACAAACACGGCGACGAGATTATAACGGCTACGACTTCCAACTACGAGACTCAGACTTTCAGCTCGAAAACCGAATGGCGAGTGAGAGCCATATCGGCGACTAATCTTCATCTGAGAACGAATCACATCTACGTTTCGTCGGACGACATCAAGGAGACTGGCTATACGTACATTCTGCCGAAAAACGTGCTCAAGAAGTTCGTCACGATATCGGATCTTCGGGCACAGGTGAGGAACAATTTTTTTTTTTTTTAAGATTCTATTATATATATTCTGGAGCTGGGCAATACTTGAACTACACAAGTACTTTTTAGTAGCTCATGTATTTTTTTTGTACGATTTCGAGTGCCAAGTACAAAACGAAAAAGGGACCATTTTCGTTTTTTTATTATTTTTTTTTGTGTAAAGAGAAGTGAACAAAATTTATCGCCCCTTTTCATTTGTTTTTACACAGATCGCTGGATACTTGTACGGCATAAGTCCACCAGACAATCCCCAGGTGAAAGAAATCAGATGTATAGTCATGGCACCTCAGTGGGGAACTCATCAGACGGTTCATCTACCCGGCTCGTTGCCGAATCACCAGTACCTGAAAGAGATGGAACCCCTCGGCTGGATCCACACGCAGCCGAACGAATTGCCTCAACTGTCGCCCCAGGTACAGAAAAATTTGATCGTTGCAATTTCACAGTGATCGATCGACGAGGAAGCCAGAATTTTTATTTTATTTTATTTTATGTTCGCAGGACATTTCGACACACGCGAGAATCATGGCAGAAAATACCGTCTGGGACGGCGAAAAGACGATAGTGATAACTTGCAGTTTCACGCCGGGCTCGTGTTCTCTGACCGCGTACAAACTCACACCGAGGTCGGTCATAGAAAAATGTGTATTCAATTTGTAAAAAAGAATCCCACTTCGAAATTCTCATGTTTATGTAATGTGTGTTTTTTTTTTTTTTTTTTTTTTTTTTCAGTGGTTTCGAATGGGGAAAACAAAACACCGACAAGGGCAACAATCCCAAAGGATATTTGCCGAGTCACTACGAAAAAGTGCAGATGCTTTTATCGGATCGCTTCCTCGGTTTCTTTATGGTTCCGAGTCAAGGATCTTGGAATTACAACTTCATGGGTAAGTTCTTGCAACACGGTAGAGGCCTGATGTTAATTTGTGTTCCCATCGCTGTTATCCCTCTGTCAGGATTATAATTTTTTTTATTACTCCATGTTCAGAGATTTATTGTATAGAATTCAATATCGGAATTTTCTTTTTCACCCTTTTTTTTATATATTTGAATCTATTTAATATTTTGAAAATATTAATGAATCATACGTTACCAGGTGTGAGACACGACCCGACCATGAAGTACGAGCTCCAACTGGCGAATCCAAAGGAATTCTATCACGAGGTTCATCGTCCCGCGCATTTCCTCAATTTTTCGAGTCTCGAGGACGCGGACGGCGTCGGCGCCGATCGAGAGGATATGTGCGCGTAGGCCCGTACGTTTAACTTCTGACAATCGGTTTGTATAAACTTGAACTGGATGAAGAATTATTGATTTTCACATTCTTTTACATCGAGTACAAAAATGGATGTACGGAGAGGGTCCCGAAATCGTGAAAAGACACATCCCAGTTCTTGGACAATTAATAGATTTGATACACAGAATAACCCAAACGACGGACAAATGAGACGTAAATTTTTCGAGAGTTGTAAATAGTTCCTCTTCAGTAATTATATTTATCACATAGTCATGAAATTTTACATGGTTGGAACGGTGTTGACAACACCGTATAGTGTTAAATAAAACAATAAACAATACATCAGTTTTGTAACTACCCGCTGTGTCGTCTTAAACAATATTACAGATAAGACTGAGAAAAGATCGATCGAGGAGATGAATTTTTACAAAGCTATTACACGACGGCCACCGTTCAGGGAAAACTTGGAGATGCTGGAAACGCCTCGTCGATTCGAGCTTCGATTAACCGCGGCACGTGCCTCATCGGAGGATTCCGCATCGGCTCGGACAAGCCGGACAAAGCAACTGTGCTTACGCGCCGGATTAATTCGTAGACTGCGCTACGCGATCATAATGCAGTCGTAAGTAACCCGAGCAATCGTGTGTGCGCGCACGACTCGCAAAGGCCGAACTCACACTCGCCCGATGAATAATAACGGACTCTCACAACTTGCCACCCCACCCGGCTACACTCGACCACTTAATGGAATAACAAACGAGGAAGCAATTAGAGATAGTTTCATAATACTCTATTTCCGACCCTCCTGTTTCTAAATTAGATACACAATACTGATATTGCTCTGCATCGCCGCCGGGGCAATGTTTACCCGTGCGAAAAGCATTAATGCTTTATGCAGTGAAAACCCACATTCTCGTTTATCACGTACGGTTTAAAGGGTAATCGGGCATTGCGCACTCGAGCGAACGAGATCTTGCGTACGTGATTCTCCCTATTATTCCCGCGAGCGTAAGGTTTTTTTTTTTTTTTTTTTTTTTAATCACGGGCTATGGGAATTGAATAGCTGGGGCTTTGCGATGCCACACTTGCGCAACCTAATCTCGCCGGCGAGGCGGTAAGCTGACGTGCTAAAGAATTTCGTACAGCGTCATTAACGTCGTTGAAAGTGAGGAAGATGCGCGTTCCGCTAGTTATACGTATAGCATAATACTTAAAGCTCGTGTACGGATACCAAAGCCTTAATGAGAGTTCATCCAGTTGCCCATACTCCGAAGCCGCGTAACGGTGCGCTATAGGATGGAAAACTTGCATCAGGTTGCATAAGCGTGTGCTTAACGACCGACTAAATCCTACGTCAGAACTTTGAGTAGCCGGCTCTAACGATCGGCGTTACACTTCCCTCCCGGACTTTTAATTAAGTGTACGTTATAGTGCTCAAGGGGAAAAAAATTACCATTTATCCCGAATACGGCCCGGGGAAGAGAGGAGGGAGAAAAAAAGGCGTTACATGTCTGTCTATGATATATGAATGCCAGGAAAAGTTTGTTGGGCACACCGGCAATTAGAGAGTTGTAGCCTCCCTCACTGAATTTCGTACCGTGGAAATAAGCGAGTGAGAGTAAGTTTCTTCTTTTTTTTTTTTTTGTGGATAATGTATTCAGCTCGTTTACGGGCTCGAAGACGCATGAAGGTTGCACCTCGGATCGTTTCGAACACAGCGTAAGATTAGTAGCGGGATTAATCCTTTAACGGTCTCTCGAAACCTGGCCACTCTTTTTCTTGTAATGGCCACGTGTTTACAGAAAAGAAAACATCGTTCATCAATCCCGCCGGAGTCTATCTGGAGTGTAATTCACGGTTTTGCTTCCTCATCGAGGAAGCTTTGTTTTTTTTTTCTGATACTGTGATTCACAAGAAAAATAAAAATTTAGTTTGAGTTGATGAAATGAAAACATTTTCGTAAAATATAAAATAAGTAGCTGGTTGTTGTGGCTCGGGCGCATAGCGCCTTCGCTGTGGGCTATGGAATTTAGGAACCGGAAATTTAAATTTCCAGAGCTTTACCGGAAATACGTCATTTCTGGTTTGAAAACCGTATTTTTCGACCGGAAGTAACGCTATATCGGAAATACGCCACTTCCGGTTTGAAAATCTCATTTTTCGACCGGAAATGACGTTACATTGGAAATACGTCATTTTCGGCTTGAAAACCTCATTTTTCGTTCGGAAGTAACGTCATATCGGAAATACGCCACTTCCGGTTTGAAAATCTCATTTATCAACCGGAAGTGACGTATTTTCAGTGCCCTGGATGCTTGATAATTGGAACAAACCAACAGCTTTCCAACACATATATAAGACATACACCATAGAATAAAATCCGGTCGTGGAATAATAAATTTGATGCAAAAATGAAATTCACATTTAATTTTCCTGAGCAAAAGCAATGGCGCGACGCATACACGAGCCACAAAAACCACAACAGAGCGTTCTTATTTGCGGGAATAGTGCGAATAATTTTATTCAGCGAGGTGAAAAACAGTCCGTGACGTTGGTCAACCGAAAACCAGTCGTGACGCGGTCACAACGATTCTCTTTGTTTTATTCATTTGTTATACGCGCCCGAGTTCTTTACCTATATCACCCACACGGAAAAACACATCTCCGTGCACAGCGCCGACAGCGGTGAAATTAACGCATCCGGTGCCAGGGCGAATAAATAATTGGCCGCAACAATTATTTCTTCATTTTACGTGGAGCGCACATTATAGGAAGTAGCGTGGCTACTGCAGCGGCGACGCCCCCGCCTCATCGAACAATTGTTCGCGACAACAACGCTTGCCACGGGTCAGCGCACCGTTTTGTTAATTATCACTGTTCGCATCTCGCCCACGGCGTTTCCTTTCCGACAAAAAACAGGCTCGTCCAGGAAACTCATCGTTCCGAATGAGTACCCGTTATAGCCGCCGTCCAACCGCCGCGACAATAGTAAATTTCTTTTTCCAAATAATTAATTATAATTTTTTTATTCCTATGAAATTTAATGCACGCCACGGACGTTCTCCGAAAGGGTTAAATTAAGAATTCGGGAGGTTGGAGTCTTCGGGTCGAATCGATAGCAGACAAGTGAACTTTAGTTGAAGAAGTTGACACTAAAAAAAAATGTAAATAATTGCATAACGATGTTGTAAACCGAAAACATTTTTTGTCTAAACAATGAATTCGAATTTTTTTATTCTTACGTAATTTAATGCACGCTACGGACATTCTCCGAAAGGGTTGAATTAAGAATTCGGGAGGTTGGAGTCTTCGGGTCGAATCGATAGCAGACAAGTGAACTTTAGTTGAAGAAGTTAACACTAAAAAAAAACAATAAATAATTGCATAACGATGTGGTAAACCGAAAACATTTTTTGTCTAAACAATGAATTCGAATTTTTTTATTCTTACGTAATTTAATGCACGCTACGGACATTCTCCGAAAGGGTTGAATTAAGAATTCGGGAGGTTGGAGACTTCGGTCGAATCGATAGCAGACAAGTAAATTTTAGTCGAAGAAGTTACTAACAAAAAAAAAAATTAATTAATTGCATAACGATGCGGTAAACCGAAAACATTTTTTAATCTAAATAATGAATTATAATTTTTTTTTTACATAATTTAAACGCACGCTACTGACGTTCCTCGAAATGGTTAAATTAAGAATTTGGGAGGTTGGAGCCTTCGGTCGAATCGATAGCAGACAAGTAAATTTTGCTTGTAGAACTTAGTAATAAAAAAAAATAAAAAATAACTGCATCACCTTGCGGTAAGCCGAAAACACGGGACTTTTCCGTGTATTTCCGACAATCGCGAATATGCGTGTGGCTCCGTTTTGTCGGCTGGCTCGTTTTGCACGTCACATTACGTGTCAGCGGTGTTCGCGTAACGGCAGCGTTCGCTTCCGAACATTATAAGTGCACTGAGGTCCCCCCCGCCAAAGCCAGTCACTCGGCATTCGTGTATCGTCGTCGGTCACGAATTATAGAAGGCGCATTTGAAAATGAGGTATTCCCGACAGCCGTCCTCTCGTTTACCTTTCTCTCGTCTCGTTAGGTGTTTCGTGCATCCCGCAAACTCCGCGTAATCACGCCAATTACGGAAACGAGTTCTGCGTATACCCCAATCGTACGGCGTCAATAACGAGCTCGCCCGATTCTTTTCCGAGACACACGAAGGCTCGCGCCGCTGTTTTCCTTCCCCCCTTGACAAAGTCCACTTTTTCTTCCAGTTTTATTCATTTTTTTTTCCTCTATTTACTCCTTTTCTTCCTGTGCAGGCACTTGCGGATCCGACGTCTTCATCGTTGCGCGCCTTTGCCAAAAAACAATTCTTTTTTTCATCGTTTAATTGCAGTGAAATCGAATCAAGATGCGACCGAGATGTCTCTTCTGGCACCTCGACGATGCAGTAAATATAACAGAAGAAGCAATCTTTAGAGACAGAATTGAAATTGTTTATAAAGAATTTGAAAATTTTTTACAAAGGAGAAACAATTTTCTTGAGATGTTTCGAATCGGTGAACACCACATGTGGTGTCCCATATGTGGTGTTCCAGAGTTAATACACATTCGCTTGAGGTGCTTCAGGCACTCTTCGAAGCGCGAGATTAAGGTCTCGGAACGACCTTAATCTCGTTTTTTCTCGTTTAATTGCAGTGAAATCGAATCAAGACTATGCGACCGAGATGTCTCTTCTGGCACCTCGACGATGCAGTAAATATAACAGAAGAAGCAATCTTTAGAGACAGAATTGAAATTGTTTATAAAGAATTTGAAAATTTTTTACAAAGGAGAAACAATTTTCTTGAGATGTTTCGAATCGGTGAACACCACATGTGGTGTCCCATATGTGGTGTTCCAGAGTTAATACACATTCGCTTGAGGTGCTTCAGGCACTCTTCGAAGCGCGAGATTAAGGTCTCGGAACGAAATCCAGTAGCGATAAGTTCTCACAAAGATAAATTCGCGCGAGAAGTGTGCCGGGAAATGAAACAGTGAACCAGGCAAAAGGTAGGGAATACCTTAACGATATAGTAAATATAACGGAAGCTACACGGACTGAATTACAATTCTTTAAAAAGAATCGTATAAATCTTTACAAAGAAGAAAAATGTTTTTGCAACGTTTCGAGTCCACGCGAGCCATATGCGGCGTTCCAGAGTTAATACACATTCGTTTGCTGTGGTCTCCGCACTCTTCAAAGCGCAAGATTAAGGTTTCAGAACGAAATCCAGTATCGATAATTTCTCAAAAAGAAGATCTCCTTTTTGTCGCCGGGAGTGAAAGAGTGAACCAGGTGTCAAGTGCTGGATTTATAGAATAAAAGTTTCCGCCGAAAGTCGCCGGTGAAGGAACTATTTACCGGTTGTGGATGGACAGAGAGGGGAATAAGGGCGTGCGTTAACGCGAGTTCGATGAGAACAAGACGAGCAGTTCGATCGGAGAGTCTGTGGACTCGAGACGTATATGTTGTATCAGAAAAATAATCTGTTTACATATATTGTGCACAGTATTCCTCAAACCATTGTTTTTTTAACTTTATTTTATTCCGATAACTTTTTACCCTTACACGGGTGAGAGATAGGGAATAACTTAACGATACAGTAAACACAATAGAAGCCACAAGCTTTAGAGACTGAATTGAAACTCTTTAAAAATAATTTGAAAATTCTTTACAACGAAGAAGATTTTTCTTCATACGTTTAGAATCGAGGAGTGCTATATGTGGTCTTCCAGGGTTAATGTAGGGGAGAGCGGGGCAAAATGGCATAGCGGGGCAAGACGGGATAATGAGGCAAAACGCAATTTTCCAATAACTTTTGGATGGTGGCGGTGCAGGTGAGTGGGGCAAAACGGCGTTGAAAATCCGGATGTATCGTCAGGACAAAATGGGACATCCAAAAATTATGGGAAAAATTGAGTTTTACCCCTGCTGCCCCGTTTCGCCCCACTGTCCCATTTTGGCCCGCTCTCCCCTACATTCTTTAAAAATAATTTGAAAATTCTTTGAAAATAATTTGAAAATTCTTTGAAAATAATTTGAAAATTCTTTGAAAATAATTTGAAAATTCTTTGAAAATAATTTGAAAATTCTTTGAAAATAATTTGAAAATTCTTTGAAAATAATTTGAAAATTCTTTGAAAATAATTTGAAAATTCTTTGAAAATAATTTGAAAATTCTTTGAAAATAATTTGAAAATTCTTTGAAAATAATTTGAAAATTCTTTGAAAATAATTTGAAAATTCTTTGAAAATAATTTGAAAATTCTTTGAAAATAATTTGAAAATTCTTTGAAAATAATTTGAAAATTCTTTACAACGAAGAAGATTTTTCTTCATACGTTTCGAATCCAGGAGTGCCATATGTGGTCTTCCAGGGTTAATGTAGGGGAGAGCGGGGCAAAATGGCATAGCGGGGCAAAACGGGATAATGAGGCAAAACGCAATTTTCCAATAACTTGTGGATGGTGGCGGTGAAGGTGAGTGGGGCAAAACGGCGTTGAAAATCCGGATGTATCGTTAGGACAAAATGGGACATCCAAAAATTATGGGAAAAATTGAGTTTTACCCCTGCTGCCCCGTTTCGCCCCACTGTCCCATTTTGCCCCGCTCTCCTCTACATTCGTTTGCACTCTCGAAAGCGAGAGATTGACATTTCAGAATGAACTCCAGTAGCGATAAGATTCGACAAAGAGACAGGCGAATAACTTAACGTTATAGTAAATAATCCAAGCCACAAGCTTTAGAGCCTGAATTAAAATTCTCTAAAAATAATTCGAAAATTCGTTACAAACGAGAAAGATTTTCCTGAAACGTTTCGAGTCCACGAGTCTCACATGTGGAGTTCCGGGGTTAACATACATTCGTTTGCGGTGGTCGCCGCACTCCTCAAAGCGCGAGATTAAGGTCTCAGAACGGAATTCAGTAGCGATAAGTTCTCAAAAAGAGGTTCGCCCGGGAAGTGCGCCGGGAAGCGAAAGAGTGAACCAGGCGAGAGATAGGGGGAGAGTTAACTCGCACGATGAAAATGAAGTGAGAGAACTTTTTGCGGCATATCTTTTTTTTTTTCTTTTTTTTTTAGCTTCAGAAAGAGAGGCAGCGGGAGTATTAAAGCTGTACATCGGAGCGCCGAGGTAAAAAGAGCCCGTGCAGGATCTCGCGCCCGCGGCCAGTCTCGTTGAGTGAATTGCCGGTGATGGTGGTATTCGTAACTTTTTTTTTTATTTTGCGTCTGCCTCGTCGAGCGGTCCCGCTCGAATGTGCTCTCGCTCGTTTCGCTTACCTCGTCAAAATTGCGACGCCCGGCGACAAAGTTTGTCGAGGACACGTGTGAATGTCGAGCGCTTCGCAATTAGGATGCGCAGTAGGGAATTTCGCGAGGGACAAATAAACCGGCATGGTAAATGTTTATATCAAACTTCGCGGAACGAGAATGAGATTACATGGTGGAACTGCGTATTCGCCTGTAGGTGCTGACCCAGAGTACGAAACGGGAAAGCCGCGGAGCACCGTGCGAGCGGAGTCCCATTATAACTCGCGAGCTTCGAGCTTATTTTCCGTTCATAAGTGGGATTACCTTTTCATACACAAACCGTGCATAAATTTATTCGCGCAGTGAATTACCGAGTTACATGGAAAGGCGCCGGTTTGATTTTTTGAGCGGATATTGTTAATGGCAATCTCAGTTAATTATCGTTAGATTATAATTAGGTGTGTATGTAGATTAAAAGTGGCGAATCCGGCGGGCCGATTTAGGGCGATATTCTTCAGGCGATGTACCAGCGCTTTCTTGCCGGCGTCCATTTTGGTACCCACGTTGGTAGCGTGCATACATTCATTCACGCAATAAAATATCTCGCGAGCTTCGAGCTTATTTTTTTTTCACAAGTAGGATTACCTTTTCATACACAAACCGTGCATGAATTTATTCGCGCAATGAAATAATGTCGTTTAATGTACTGTAACTACTGAATTACATGGAAAGGCGCGACGTTGATTTTTGGGGCGGATATTGTTAATGAATGTCTCAGTTAATAATCGTTACATTATATTTCGGTGTTAATTTAGGCTACAAGTGGCGAATTGCGGTGGTCTGATTTAGGCTGGTATTCCTGAGGGGATGCAACAGTCCGTTTTCCCCCCGCCTGTGGGGCAGCCCGTGGATAAACCCATTTTGGCACTGCACTACATTGGTATCGTGCATAAATTTATTCGCGCAATGCAATAATGCCGCTTAATGCCCTGTAATTACCGAATTACATAGAAAAGCACCTGTTTGATTTTTGGAGCGGATATTATTAATGGCAACCTCAGTTAACTATCGTCACATTATTTTTAAGTACATACTTAAATATAATGTGTGTGTGTGTAAAAGTAGCGCAGTACCAAAATGGGTCCGTCCACGTGTTGCTCAACAGCCGGTAAGAAAAGGCTGTCACATCCCTTTAAGAATACCGGCTCACAGTGGACCACCATATTCACCACTTTTAATCTATATACATATATAGATTAAAAGTGGTGAATATGGTGGTCCAATTCGAGCCGGTGTTCTTAAGGGGGTGTGACATTATTTTCTCACCGCCTGTTGGGCAACACGTGGAAGAACCCATTTTGGTACTTCGCTACTTTCAGCACCATTTTGGCACCCTGCATAAATTTATCCACGAAATGACAAAAAGTCATTCAATGCACCATAACTATCGCGCTGTGTGGAAACGCGATAGTTATGCTGTCAAACAAGTTGGTTCGATTTAGGTCACTATTCTTAAGACGATGTGACAGCCCGTTTTCTCGCCCGTCGGGCATCACGCGGATGAACCCATTTTGGTACCGCGCTATTTTTACCCCATTCACGATAGTTGCTTCGCTCGACACGCACCTTAATTGTTAATCAATTCACACAGCCGAAGGCCATTTTTTTAATTGACGTATTTTACATTAAATTACGAAATTTAATTGACGTATTTTAAATTAAATTACGAAATTTAATTGACGTATTTTAAATTAAATTACTAAATTTAATTGACGTATTTTAAATTAAGTTACTAAATTTAATTGACGTATTTTAAATTACTAAATTTAATTGACATATTGTCAATTAAATTACTAAATTTAATTGACGTGTTGTCAATTAAATTACTAAATTTAATTGACGTATCGTCAATTAAATTACTAAATTTAATTGACGTATCGTCAATTAAATTACTAAATTTAATTGACATATTGTCAATTAAGTTACTAAAATCGCGAGACGCGGAAGCTCCCATCGCGATTCTCTGCGAGATCGCGAGCCGACGTGTCGTTACGGTAACTTTGATCTTGCAATATGCCGCTATCAAAAGTACCGGCTAATTGGATCGCCTCAGTTCATAACAGCGTTCCTTCTTTGAAACTTCGTTCCGATACTTTCGACGCGTCGCCTTTGCGCCTCGTTGCGACAGACCCAGAACTGCGATAAACTATATCCGATGCGATATGCGAAGTATGCAACCGAGTTACACGCTACGGTAAGCCGGAGCGTGTAACTCGGCACGTCTTCTTATAAAGCGCGAGGGGGAGAGAATGGCAATGCCGCACAGTGCATTAGACTCGATACGGCGCAAAACAAGTATCCCATCGCGGAAACTCTCTCTCCTCCCGAGACTATCAGATAAGTTTCGCCTTTCCATGATGCGCGCCTAGAAGCATTAGTAATTCTAGTTTGCCGGGTAATTAAAGCTCCGAAAACAGACGACGAGGCTATGCACTTAAGGTATAAATAACGCGGCTCCCAAAACTCATTTTGCAAGTAAATGAGACGACGGCGGACGAGTTTGTAAGTATGTACGTCATACCGCTGCGAAAAGGCGTCTTTCGGCGCAATTATTTCGTCCGTTTTTTTTTTTTTTTTTTTTCTTTTTCTTGGCAGACTGACAGCAGACGCTCGGTTCTCCACCCTTATAAATCTTTTAAGGACCACTCCCCCAGGCGAGCAAAAAGAACGGCGGCTGTTCGTGGGGTTTGTAAGGCGCGGATGAAACTGTCGGGACCGTGGAAGCGCCGAAGGGTGCATATATCCACTTTCATTAATTTCCTAACGGGATCACTTGCGAGAAAGATATTCTTAATATCTTTCTCGTTTCCACGTACCACGGAAAAAGAGCCATCAGTGCAACGATATAATATGTGTATCGCTGATACTGGAAGGCTACAGAAGTTTGCCCACCGGAAGCGACACCATACTATGTCTCTGTGTCAAGACTGTGAAAGTGCTGCAGGGTGCATATATCCACTTCCATTAATTACCTAATGGGATTATTTGCGCAAGAATATCCTTCTCGTTTCCACGTACCATGGAAAACAGAGCTACCAGTGCAACGATATAATACACGTGTTGCTGCTGGAAGGCCACATAAGTTTGCCCATACTGGAAACACGTCACATCCTGTAAAAAAAAAAAAAAAAGAGATTTCTATGCACGTGTGTCGAAGGAACAGTCGTTTTTGCCGCGAGATGCGCAGAGTTGTTGTATAATGAACTTGTTTTTCTTGCAAGCAAGGCACAAATCACGTTTTAATTAGAATCAATTAAGCCTCGAGATCGCTCGACGGTATAAGTGTGTAGGTTCTCGGAGAATCTTGTCAGATCATGAAGTAAAACTCGTGCGTGAAGCTCAGTTCTAAGCTCCGGAGGATTGGAGTCTCGTCGGAAAATCTGCAGCAAAAGTGTTGAGGCGAAGCAGTTCGTTGCTGTTTTCAGTGTCAGTATCATAGGATTTTTTTTTTGCCCCGAAGAGACTCCGTCAAAATTACATCGGTGTATATGAAGTTACCCGGCGGACGTTACACCTTTTTATTATTTATTGCGACAATAGAGATTCTATACGGAACTATGGATACGTCTGTAGATTGTATATCGTGGCATCATCTGTACTGCCCGCGAGGGACGACGCCCGATATATTACTACCAATATGCATTCCCATGAAGTAAGAATAAAAAACAACTGTGTGCCTACGAAAAAAATCTGTGAAATCTAACTACGAAAGAATCTGTTAAACCCTTCACAAATGTTCACGCGCCGGAAAGTGTTTTTCACGTAAAATGCATTTTCACACCCTTTCTACGCCCTTGCTATACAAATAACTATTTTTCGACAGTTTGACTGGGTTCGTAGCCCCGCAAGGCTCCGGAAACATAGTCGGAGCACCTTGCCCGGACGGGACCAAGGTGGACGAACACGGAAATTGTCGTCAACATTTGTGAGCATCAATAATACTCCTTGTAATTACCACACATGCGACTTTGGTCGACAAAAACGTGCCTAAGTTCTTGGAAACTGTCGCAAAAAAAAAAAAGAACAAAATAGTAAAATAAAATCGCTCCATCCAAGTCGACCTTATGATTTGAAAAGATATTTGGATTATCGCATCGACCGAATGTCACAAGTCAACCAAGTAATTTAACACACTCAGCATTTTATTTGGTCGAGCTAAATTACTATTAAGCTCGAGCTTTATTGAGTTACTAATAAACTGTATGAAATTTTCAAGGTAAGAAGAGCAACTTTTCTTTTTGTTGCAGAGAGTAATGTACTTCGGAGTCTAGTCAATAAACGTCATCGGGAACGTTCAACGCAATAAGCCCAGTGTAATTATGTGACGCAATAATAATTATAGTAGCGGTTATTTTGTGTAAGCGGCTTCTTATTTATTTTCATTATTTATTTATTTATATAAGTATGGGCAATCGCCTAATTTCAGGCACGATGAGATAAACCCATCGCACGATACAGAAGTTGTCGATAAGCCATAAAAATATGGTTACTGCTCGTGGTACAAAAGTCACCCATGAAGGGAACAAAAGCGAAAAAGTGAAAAGAAAAAATAATGAGAATAAAATGAATAAAATAGGACAAATTCAAAAGAAATAAACTATCCGTCTTCGTAATTAATTAACGTAAAACAAGGTTTAATTCGCGGTAAAGTTCGAATAACCGAGCGTTCCGATAAAAGAAAGTCATCATTCGGATAGTTGAGGGTTCGGATGATCGAGGTTCGAATAATCGAGGTTCTTCTCTACTGCGAGGCTACACAAGTGTGGCTACCGTAAGTGACGTCATAGCGGTAATACGTCACATACGGTTCAAAAAAGAAGTGTCAATACCTCTGTGTCGAGACCCGCGTCACGAAGGAATAGTCGTTTTTTTCCCACGAGATGCGCAGAGTCGTTGTATAATCTACCGGTTTTTCATGTAGCTGCTATAAAGGTAATGATATTTTAATTAGAATCAGTTCAACCTCGAGTGCGCTTGACGGTATAAGTGTGGAAGTTCTCGGAAAATCTTGACAGATCATAAGCTCGAACTCGTGCGCGAAGCTAAGTTGTAGACTGCGGAGGATTGGAAAATCTGAAGGAAAATTGTTAAGACGAAGAACTTCGCTGCTGTTTTCAGTGACAATATCACATAAGTTTATTTTCTCTTCAAAGAGGCTAGGTCACAATTAAATCGGTGTATATGGAGTTACCCGGCGGACGTTACACCTTTTTATTATTCATTGCAATAATACAAATCCTATCCGGAACTATGGATACATCTGTAGATTGTGTAGTGTTTTACTGTCCGCAAGGGTGGACGCTCGTTGATAAATATTCGAATCGACCGGTATGCGTTCCGAACAAGAATAAAAAAAATTCCGAGTAAGAATAAAAAAAACTATGTATCTACCTACATGAAAAAAAATCTGTTAAAATCCCCACAAATGTTCACGCGCTGGAAATGGTTTTTTTTTCAGTGCTTCTGGGGTGGCTGGAGGGCACAAGTCACTGCACCTTGCCCAAGCGGGACTCAGGTGGACGAAAACGGAAATTGTCGTCAATATTTGTAAGCATCGAAAACCATACTCCCTTTAGTTATTGCATCTGCCACTTTGACCGACAAAACTATCTGCCCAAGTTATCTGAAACTATCGCAAAAAAAAAAAAAAAACATGGTTAAAAAACGGTCGCTCCATCGTCGGAATTATTATATAAAACGGCATTTCAACCCTTTTCGCAGCAGCAAGTAGCACATTTAGTTACTGATAAATGGTGTGAAATTTTCATGGTTACAAGAAAACATTTTTTTCTGTTGCAGAGACTAATATCCTTCGGAGCGTAGTCAATAAACGTCATCCGGAACGTTCAATGTAATTAATCCAGTGTAATTGTGTGACTCAACAATAATAATAGTAGCGGTGATTTTGTGCAAACGGGTTCTTGTCAATGCACCGTGTACATGATCGCACACTTTTACGTTTACGATATAATATGTGTATTGCTTGTACTGGAAGTCTACAAAAGTTAGCGAACCGGAAGTGCAGTTGAAAAATGAAATGAGATTTCTATGTCTCTGTGTCGAGAGTTGCGTCTCGAAGGAATCGTTGTTTTTGCCACGAGATGCGCAGACTCGTCGTATAATCGACTGGTTTACCTCGTAAGTGTGAGAAAGGCGCAAACGACGTTTTACTTAGAATGAGTCAAGGCTCGAGTGCGCTTGACGATATAAGTGTGAAAGTCCCCGGAGAATCTGGACAGATCATAAAAATTCATACTCGTGCGCGAAGCCAAGTTCTGGTCTCCGGAGGAATGGAACGTCGTCGGAAAATCTGAAGGAAAAGTGTCAAGAGGAAGAAGCTCGTTGCTGTTTTCAGTGTCGATATCACAAAACTTTATTTTCCTTTCGAAGAGGCCACGTAAAAATTAAATCCGTGTACATGAAGTTACTCGGCGGACGTTACACCTCTTTATCACTTATTGGAACAATACAGATTCTATACGGAACTATGGATACGTCTGTAGATTGTTTAAAGTGGGATCGTCTTTACTGCCCGCATGGGACGGCGCCCGATGTGTTATTACCCATATGCATTCCGGCAAAGTAAGAATAAAAAAACGATATGAAAAAAATATGTTAAAGTCCCCGCACTGATAAAAAAATACGGTTCAATCAACTAAAATTCGGGCAGGGACGTTCAACTGAATATTTTGTTGGTACAGGTAAAAAATTGGTTAGTTCAACAATCTTTTGGGTGATTGCACAAAAATATTTTTGAGTCATTCAAATATTTTGTTCGACCAACTAAATATTTATTTGAACGTCCCTGCCCGAATCTTAGTTGATTCAACTGAACTTTTTTATCAGTGCGTACGTGTTCACGCGCTGGAAATGCTTTTTCCAGTCATACTTGGGTACCCGGGGCGGGCGGTGGATCAGGCATAGTCGAAGCACCTTGCCCGAGCGGGACACGGGCGGACGAAAACGGAAATTGTCGTCAACGCTTGTGAGCATTAGAAACCATACTCTTTTTAATTACTGTAATTAATTACTGTAACGGCGACTTTGACCGACCAAACTATCTGCCCGAGTTCTTTGAAATTATCGAAATAAAAAGAAAACAAATTGGTAAAAAAAAGTCGCTTCATCGTCGGAATTATAATCTGAATCGACATTCCGATCCTTTTTGCAGTAGTGACCAGCACATTTAGTAATTTACAAAACCCTATGAAGTTTCCAAGGTTACAAGAGCAAAATTTTCTTTTGTTGCAGAGACTAATATTCTTCGGAACCTAGTCAATAAACGTCATCGGGAACGTGCGATGCAATAAGTCCAGTGCAATTGTGTACCGCAACAATAATAATAGTAGCAGTTCGAATACGCACGGATCTAAGGAAAAATCGTTTTTCACACGAGATGCGCCGATTCGTTGTATAATAAAGTCGTTTATCTTGTAACTGCGAAGATGGCTAGAATATTTTTATCAGATTTAGTTAAACGTCGAGTCCGTTTGACGGTATAAGTGTGGAAGTTTGCGGCGAATCTTGTCAGATCGTTAAGTCAAGCTCGTGCGCGAAGCTAAGTTCTAGTCTCCGGAGGATCGGAAAAACTGAAAGAAAAGTGTTAAGACGAAGAAGTTCGCTACTGTTTTCAGTGCCAATATCACAGAATTTTATTTTCCCTTCTAAGAGGCTTCGTCAAAATGAAATCGGTGTATATGAAGTTATCGAATGGACGTTACACCTTTATATTATTTATTGCAATAATACAGATTCTATACGGAACTACGGATACATATGTAGATTGTGCAGGGTTGTATTGCCCGCAAGGAATGACGCTCGTTTATACCAATGCACATGTACCAATATGCATTTGGAACAGGTAAAAAGACAAAAAAAAACTATGTGTCTACCTACGTGAAAAAATATATTTTTTTAAATCTGTTAAAGTCCCCACAAATTTTCACGCGCTGGAAGTGGTTTTTTTTCAGGAAACCTATCGTATGGGTTGGAAGGTACCCGAGCATAATCGGAGGACCTTGCCCGCTCGGGACGCAGGCGAACGAATACGGAAATTGTCGTCAACGTTTGTGAGCATCAAAAATCATATTCCTTTTAATTACGGTTATTGCACCGATAATACTATCTGCCTGAGTTATCGGAAGCTGTGGCTTAAAAAATAAAAAATGTCGCTCCATCGCCGGAATCATGATTTGAAACTTTATTGATAAACTGTATGAAATTTCCAAGGTAACTCGAACAACTTTTCTTTTTGTTGCAGCAACTAATATCCTTAGGAGCCTAGTCAATGAACCTCATCGGAAACGTTCAACGCAATACGTCCAGTGCAATTATGTAACGCAACAATAATAACAGTAGCGGTTGTTTTGTATAAACGGGTTCTTATTAGTGCATCATCTGCCTATATCCGGGATATCTCACGTATTCTAAGATGGCGTATTTTCCCGGTAACGCTTACGATATAATATGTGTATCGATTATACTGCAAGGCTACAAAAGTTGGCCCAGTGGAAGTGAAGTCCCACCCAGTTGAAAAAAAAAAAAAAAAAAAATGAATTTCTATTACTCTGTGCCGCGGCCTATTGTGTCGAAGGATTAATCGTTTTTGCCACGAGATGCGCAAGGTCATTGCACAATCAACTTATTTTTCTTGTAACTGTGAGAAAGGCAAAAACGTTTTAATTAGAACCGGTTAAGCCTCAAGTCCGCTTGACGGTATAAGTGTAGATGTTCTCGGAGAATCTCGACAGATCATAAAGTCGTTTTGTTCGTGAAGTTAAGTTCCAGTCTCCGGAAGACTCGAACCCCGTCGGAAAATCTGAAGGAAAAGTGTTAAGACGACGAAGTTCGCTGCTGTCTTCAGTGCCAATATTACAGAATTTTATTTTCCATTCACAGCGGCTCCGTCGAAATTATGTCGGTATATATGAAGTTACCCAGCGGATGTTACACCTTTTTATTATTTATTGCAATAATTCAGATTCTATACGGAACTATGGATACATCTGTAGATTGTGTACTGTGGGATCATCTGTACTGCCCGCGAGGGACAAAGCCCGATATGTTACTACCGATATGCATTCCGAACAAGTAAGAATAAAAAATTGCGTCGAAAGTACAGTACTAATTTTTCAAGAAATTCGAAAAATTCAATATGACATAAAATTTAAACGGTTCGATCGTTTCTCTCGAAATTTCAATGGGATCGTCGGGTGATCATATTTCATCTGTGTACGCATTTTTAGCCGGATAGCTAAAAATAGTGAGCGCTAGAGCACGAGCGGAATTTTTGAAGATATAAAAAATGGTTTACCAAAAAAAAAAAACAACTGACCATTTTTGGATGCAATTTTGTAGAAACATTGACTATTAACCACACATGCTGTGTGTGAAATTTCAGCTTCACCGGTCAAGGCGTTCTCGAGTTATAGCGGTTTGAATTTTTCGCGTCCGATTGACACACACACACACACACACCCATACATCCGGACATTTTTTCTAAATGTGCTTTTTCGATGTTTTGGAACATTCTGAAGACATTTTAATTAAAATCTCGAAAAAAAAAATTTTACCATAACAAAGCGTTCTCTATGAGGAAGCAAAAAGACAATTATGAGTCTACCTATGAGAAAAATATTCTGAAATTTTCACGCGCTGGAAATGATATGTTTCAGTATTACGTGGCCAACGGGGTCGGGCGGTGGAGCCATAGTCGATGCACCTTGTCCGAGCGGGACGCAGGCGGATGAAAACAAAAATTGTCGTCAACGTTTGTGAGCATCCGAAACCATACTTCTTTTAATTACTGTGACTGTGACTTTGACCGATAAAACTATCTGCCTGAGTTCTTTGAAAATTAAAAAAATAAAATAAACAATTGGTAAAATAAAGTTGCTCCATCGTCGGAATTATGATTTGAATCGTCATTCCAATGCTTTTTACAGCAGCGACTAGCACATTTAGTGATTGATAAACCTTATTAAGTTTCTAGGGTTACAATAGCGCCATTGTTTTTGTTGCAGAGACTAAAATCCTTGGGTGCCGAGTCAATAAAAGTCATTGGGAACGTTCAATGCAACGAGTCCAGTGTAACAGTAGGACGCAACAATAATAATAGTGGCGCTTATTTTGTGTAAACGAGTTCTTATTAATGCATCATCTGCCTATATCCGGGATATCCCACCTGCGTTCGATGATCGCCAAATTTCCCGTTTACGATATAGTATGTGTATTGCTGGTACCGGAAGGCTACGAAAGTTTGCCCACCGGAAGTGACTCCATACCGGAAATACGTCATATCGGGTTGAAAAAATATATATATATATATTTCCTATGGCTCTGTATGGATACCCGTGTCTCGAAGGAATAATCGTCTTTGCCACGAGATGCGCACAGTCGATGTACAATCAACTACTTTTTCTTGTAACTGTGAGGCAATAACGTTTTAATCGGAATCAGTTAAGCCTCGAGTCCGCTTGACGGTATACGTGTCGAAGTTCTCGGAGATTCTTGGCAGATCACAACGTCGTACTCGTGCGTGAGGCTAAGTTCCAGTCTCCGGAGGATTGGAAACTGAAGGAAAAGTGTTTATACGAAGAAGTTCATAGCTTTTTTTTCAGTATCAATATCACACAACATCGTTTTCTCTTCAACGAGGCTCCGTCGAAATGACATCGTTGTATATTAAGTTACCCGGCGGACGTAACACCTTTTTATTATTTGTCGCAATAATAAGAATAAAAAAGAACTATGTGTCTACCTATTTGAAAATAGTACATTACTCCACGAGTTAGAAAAAGTGTTTCGCACGAGGGATGTACGAAATTTTTCATCACAAGGTGCGAAAATCGCAGTTTTACGCACGCGAAGCGGGCGGAAAAGTGGCCATTTCCGCACCGAGTGATGAACAATCAGTTAAAGTTCCCACAAATTTTCACGCGCTGAAAATGTGTTTTTTTTAGTAATGTTGTGCGTGTAAACGTTGACATTGTCGTCAACGTTTGTACGCATAAAAAACCATACTTTCTTTAATATTTAATTACTACAACTGCGACTTAGACCGACCAAACTATCTGCCTAAGTTATCTAAAACTATCGCAAAAAAAAGATTGTTGAAAAAGATCGCTTAATCGTCGTAATTATAATTTGAAACAACATTTCAATCCTTTTTACAGCAGGAACTAGCACATTTAGTAATTGATAAACCGTGTAAAGTTTCCAAGATTATAAGAGCAACATTTTTGTTTCGTTGCAGAGATTAATATTCTTCGAAGCCTAGTTAATACACGTCATCGGGAACGTTCAATGCAGCACGTGCAGTGTAATTATGTGACGCAACAATAATAATAGTAGTCTTGATTCTGTATAAACGGGCTCTATTAATGCAGCATTTACGTGTTCTCATCCTTTCCCGGTTAGGTTTGCGATATAATGATTGTATTGTTGGTACTGGAGGCTACAAAAGTTTCATCATCGGCCATATCGGAAATTCATCACGTCTGGTTGAAAAAGAAAATGAGATTTCTATGCCGTCGAGCGTGTCGAAGGATTAGTTATTTTTCCACGAGACGCGGAGACTCGTTATATAATCGACAGGTTTTTCTTGTAACTCTGGGAAAAGCCCGCATCACATTTCACTTAGAATAAGTGAAGCCTCGAGTGGGCGATACTGTATAAGTGTGGAAGTTCTCCGAGAATCTTTTCAGATCGTAAAGTCATACTCGCGCGCGAGGCTAAGTTCCAGTCTCCGGAGAATTGGAAGATCTGACGGAAAAGTGTCAAGACGAAGAAGTTCGCTGGTTGTTCTCAGTGCCGAAATCACAGACCGTTATTTTTCCTTCAAAGAGGATCCGTCAAAATTAAATCG
This sequence comes from Exephanes ischioxanthus, assembly GCA_958510785.1. NCBI lineage: Eukaryota > Metazoa > Arthropoda > Insecta > Hymenoptera > Ichneumonidae > Exephanes > Exephanes ischioxanthus. The sequence goes on from OY294024.1 coordinate 8,764,311, forward strand.
GTGTAAATGAAGTTACCCGGCGGACGTTACACCTTTTTATTATTTATTGCAATAATACAGATTCTATACGGAACTATGGATACGTCTGTAGACTGTGCAAAGTACGTGAATAGACCATGTGTCTACCTATATGAAAAAAATATTATTAAAAAAATCTGTTGAAGTCCCAACAAATTTTCACGCGCTGAAATTTTTTTTTTTTTCTCAGCAATACTAGACCATCCATGCTAGGTAATCAAGTAGCCGTAATCGAAGGACCTTGCCCGAAAGGGACGCAGGCGAACGAAAGTGGAAATTGTCGTCAACGCATGTAAGCATCAGAAACTATATCCCTGTTAAATACCGTAACTGTGACATTGACCGATAAAACTATCTGTGTTATCAGAAATTGTGGCAGACAATAAAAAATGGTAAAAAGAAGTCGCTTCATCGTCAGAATTATGCTTTGAAACGACATTGACTAGCACATTTAGTAATTGATAAACCGTATGAACTTTCCAAGGTTACAAGAGCAAAATTTTTTTTTCATGTTGCAGAGACTAATATTCTTAGGCGCCGGGTCGATAAACGTCATCGAGAACGTTCAATGTAATAAGTCCAGTGTAATTATCTGACGCAACAATAATAATAATAGTAGTGGTGAATTTGTGTAAATGAGTTCTTATTAATGCAGCATCGACATGACCGCAACTTTCCCGTTAACGTTTACGATACAATATGTGTATTACTGGTAGTGTAAGGCCATATCGGAAAAACGTCACATCCGGTTGGAAAACAATTAGATTTCAGAGACTAATATCCTTCGGGGCTACCGGAAAAAAATCCCACAGCTAAAGCGGAAATAAAACCCCGGCAATGTACAGGGGGTTTTTTCTATTCCGCTTGCTATCCTTCGGATTTTACTCAATAAACGTCATCGGGAACGATCAATACAATAAGTCCAGTGTAACTATGTGACGCATCAATAATAATTCTAGCGGTTGTTTTATCCTAAAGAGTTCTTATTCACGAATCATCTGCCCATATCCGGAATATCTCACCTATTCTAAGTTGAGATATTCCGCGTACATTCCCGTTTCCGTTTCCGATATAATATGTGCATTGCTGGTACTGGAAAGCTGCGCAAGTTTGCCCACTGGAAGTGACGTCGCACCCGCTTGAAAAAAAGTGATTTATATGTCTCTGTATCGAAACCGGTGTCTCGAAGAAATAGACGTCTTTGCTACGAGATGCGCAGAGTCATTGTACGATCAACGCGTTTTTCTTGTAACTGTGAGAAGGGCAATAACGTTTCAATTAGAACCCGTTAAGCATCGAGGCCGCTCGACGGTACAAGTGCGGAAGTTCTCGGGGAATCCTGATCTCGGGGAATAACCGATCACAAAGCCATACTCATGCGTGAAGCACGTGGTAGTCTCCGGAGGATTGGAATATTCATCGGAAAGTCTGAAGGAGAAGTGTTACAAATCACGTTTTACTTAGAATGAGTCAAGCCTCGCTTGTACTTGACGGTGTAGGTGTGGAAGTTCTCGGAGCATCTTGTCAGATCATAAAGTCATAGTCGTGCGCGAAGTTAAGTTCCAGTCTCGTCGGAAAATCTGAGGCAAAAGTGTTGAGACGAAGAAGTTCGTTCCTGTTTTCAGTGCCAATATCACAGAACTTCATTTTCCCTTCAAACAGGCTGCGCCAACATTAAGACGGTGTATATGGAGTTACCTGGCGGACGTTACACCTTTTTATTATTTATTGCAATAACACAGATTCTGTACGGATCTATGGATACGTCTGTAGATTGCCTACTGCTTGATCATCCGTACTACCCGGGAGGAACAAAGCCCCATGTGTTGCCACCAATTGGCATTTCACCACCAATAGGCATTCCGGGCAAGTAAGAATAAAAAACAATTATGTCTACCTCCATAAAATAATATTATTTTTTCTACATTTTTATTTGTATTTATACAAATTTTCACGCGCTGGTAATGTTTTTTTTAGCATCGATTGGGTAACCCGTTCAAAGGATGGACCGGAAGGCATAATCGGAGCACCGTGCCCGAGCGGGACGCAAGCGAACGAAAAAGGAAATTGTCGTCAACGTTTGTAAGCATAAAAAAATAATGCTCCCTTTAACATTTAATTTCTGTAACTGCGACATTGACCGACAAAACTATCTGCCCAAGTTATCTGAAACTATCGATAAAATGGTCACTCCATCGACGGAATTATGATTTGAAACATTTCAATCCTTTTTGTGGCAGTGAGGAGCACATTTAGTTATTGATAAACCGTATACAATTTCTAAGGTAACAAGAGCGACTTTTTTTTCTTTGCAGAGACTGATATCCTTCTGAGTCTACTCAATAAACGTCATTACCGTTGAACGCAATAAACCTAGTGTAATCACACAACGCATTGATAATAATAGTAGCGCTTATTTTGTGTACACGGGTTCTTATTAACGCATCCACCTATATTCGGGATATCTCATCCCATCTACTATTTTAAGTCATACCTTTCCGTTTGCGTTTATAATCCCTTTTTTGCCCCCTTAAGGTGCAACATTTATCATATTGTTTTCACCGTCTATCGGCTTATGTATCTTCCGTCTGGAAAACGCGCCACTTCCCCGTTTACCTTAACTTTTATTATACCTTTTTTTGCCCCCTTAAGGTGCAACATTTATCATATTGTTTTCACCGTCTATCAGCTTATGTATCTTCCGGCTTATGTATCTTCCGTCTGGAGAACACGCCACTTGCCGGTTTACCTTAACGTTTATAATACCTTTTTTCTCACCTTAAGATGCAACATTTTTCATCTCATTTTCACCGCCGATCGACTTTTAATTTCTGTCCGCAGAACGCGCCACTTTCGCGTCTACGTTTATAACGCTACGCCCTTAAAGTGCAACATTTTTCACATCGTTTTCGCCGTCGATCGACTCGTATTCTCAGTCCGGTGTACCAGTTTTGCACAAAATCCGTGCACGGTTCCGAGCGACGTTTATGAAAGGGCCCAACGCCGCTGCGTCTTCAGATTCTCACCCACGGCGAAGCGCGCGGGGGTGGTGGTTACTTACTCTCGTTACCATCAAGCCCGGCTCTCTTCGCCGCGTGAGACTGGCCGCCGCGTGAAGCACGAGCTTCATTACGCCTTCATAAATCACTGCGTGTACTTTCTCTCATCCGACACCCTTTACTCCGACGTTCGTTATTAATTACTGCCATTTTCCCTCGTTCCCAATAAAAACAAACTCGACCTCCGGTACCGATCTCGTCGAACCCACTGCATGTGTCCCGGCGACCATCGTGTGCATGCATAAGTTATCGGCGCCGCTGGTACAAGAGTCAGAGTGCACTCTCAGTCGCGATGGGTTTCTATCCGTTCTCCCGGCACGGCCCGTTACGGATTTATCGTAAAAAAGCAGGCACCGTTGATCTCGTCATCATCAACGGACCGGCCAACCGGGCCGGGACAGCCCCGTTGTATGACTATGGTAATATGGACTCGCTATTCGGTACCGAAAAAGCCCGGCGAGTCAGGCGAAAGCCGATAAGCCGATATTTGATTAACCGCGGTATTCGCTGCATCGCGTCGGTGAGCCTGTGAAGTTTGCAAAATCAGACCCCCATCATATGTTATGCACACGTCAGAGACGCATGAGCGAAAATACTACAGGGCCAGATCATCAAGTTGTTTGCGATTGTTGATGACAAAATATTCCATCGGATTCTGGATCGAAGGATCGACTCTGCATGCCGGACGGCGTGTGAGTTCCATAAATTTTACGAAAATAATTCATTGATTTGCAATGGTTTTTTTTTTTGTTCTATTTTGGAAGTTGGACCAACTTTTGTGCCTTTTGAATTCGCACTGAGAATTTTTTCTTCTTGCTCCGCTATATCGTCGCGTAAGTTCCATACATTGTACGAAAATTAGTAAGTCGGGCTGAAGGACTCCGGTCGATGGCTCGTTGGCATTTTTGTTATTTCGGTGCATTGTGTGATCTACAATATGTAAGTAAAAGCTGTTATGTATCGTCGGTATTTATAGCTAAATCTTAATAAATACACGTAGTACTACTACCGAGTAAGTAATTTGCAATGCGTTTTTTTTTGGAATTGGGCCAGTTTTTGTGTCTATCGAATCCACCGTGAGACATTTTTTAAATAAAATCCATGATTTCGACATTTTGCTCCGCTATATCATCTTGACAAATTTTCGTCTATAGTGCATCAAAACACGGAAGGAATACTGCAGAATCGGATCAAGTAGTTTTCGATGGTCGACGACAAAATATTGTATTGACTTCAGTTCCATAAATTGTACGAAAATAACTAATTAATATGCAATGGGGATTTTTTTTAAATTTTGGTAATTGGGTCAGTTTTTGTACACACTGAGAAAAATTTACTAAATCAATTAATTCGACCTCTTGCTCCGCTCTATAATCTTGATCAATTTTTGGCTATGCTGCATCGTATAGAGTATTGTTCTGTACCGAGAGAAAACATGCAGAACATTGCAATAATACGGTATACTATATATAATGTTCATTGAATAATTTTCCTGTTTGAAATTCGATAATGCTTTCCGGTAATTATGCCGACTCGCTGAATAGCGTTTGTTCCCTTGTGCTGCGCGTCCCTCGCCCACACCCTATCATGACTGAATTAAAACAGTGTAGGGCGAGAATGTACGCTCGCTCTTAATCATTGGCACGTGTACCTTCTCCCCCCCCCCCCCCCCCGCCCCCCTTTCCGCGTATCACTCCCGCAACGTTCTCAAATATTCCCCAGTAATGTATTCACGATATTGTACCAGAAACCGATGAAATTGAATATTTACTCTCCACACACACAGCCGAAGTATTATATAATAATTTCTGAATCAACCGGCGAGCAACTGACGCCTATTCGCAAACATGTTTCATGCGTTATAATAAGCTCGCACCGCGCTCAATTCCAATTATGAGACCATTGTTTTCTTGACGTTATGTTAATTGTTAATTCGCTCGTTACTAAAATTTGTTAACCTCATGCAGACAGTGACTCTAACTATTTGCCTGCTTTTATAAATGTTCCTCTTATTTCTTCTGCAAATGACGACGTATCGGAAATACGTCACTTCCGGTTTGAAAATCTCGTTTTTCTACCGGAAGTGACGTCGTAGCGGAAATACATAACTTCCGGTTTGGAAATCTCATTTGTCGACTCGAAGTGAAATTTTCCGCTATGACATAAATTCCAGTTGAAAAATGAGATTTTCAAACCGGAAGTTATGTGTTTCCGGTATGACGGCACTTGCCGTCGAAAAATGAGATTTTAAAAACGGAAGCACGTATTTTCGGCATGACATCACTTCCGGCCGAAATATGAGATCTTCCGACCGGAAGTGACGTATCTTCGTAAAATCTCTGGAAATATAAATTTTCGGTTTCTAAATTCCATAATTTGTAGCGAGTGCGTGAAGCGCCCGAGCGGGAACAACGTGTTGATATTTAAAATACAGAAGCCCGGCGCAATTGTGCTTTTTAGCGATAGCATAAAAATGCCAAGCCGAACGAATTGCGGTTCTCGATAAAGCGCACTAATTGTTGGGAAGTAAAATGCTCCCTCTATTAGCCAAAGAATTAATAATTCAGAAAACAAGCTCTTGTTCTCACGACAGAAATAATTTTCTCCGTGTTGGAAATCACCTCATTTCTCTTTTAAAGTGAAATTTCCATTTTCGCTGTCGACACGCAAATATTTATTATGCGCATACCGTAGCGACGGATAGCATTCTCGGGCAGTTGGGCTCGCCGTTTTACTGCTCTGTGCGTCGAGCCGACGTCGCTTTTTCGAGGAACATCGATTGCTAATGATTAGAAAAAAAAAAAAAAATTACATCCACGAGCTCGCGCTTTCTCATAATCGCTCGATCGTGTTACACGACCCAGCCGCTGCTCGTCCTTTACAATTTTTATTAATATTGATTACGAAATGGCTGTCGAGTCACGCATAACTCTCCCGCTTATTACCGTTATACCAAGGTACTCGTCGTTTATCCCTTCGTGCGGAGGAGCGGAGCTCTTATTATTATTTTCCACCCTCCCAGTTGCGCGCTCGCCGAGCGACGCCTTTAATTCTCCGGCGAGAATTCTCCCCCGGGGAAACTCGGGAGAGAAATTCCCGTTCGATCGGGCCGGTGAGACTCTCCTCGGCGGGACTATCGAATGCCGGATCGGCAAAGAACAATTCGTAGCTCAATTTTTCATCCCGTTGACAACGCGGAGACTAATAAACGATACTGCGGCGGATCCCGCCCGAGCCCGCAATTAAATCGAGCTGGGAGCGATGACGAAACGGGTTTCTCTTAAGGGGCCTCCGGTCTTCGCTTCGTTCCGCTCTCCCAATTAGTCTGGCTCGCGGTACACAACGCTCCGGTAAAACCTTCGCGTTCCCGTTTCGCCTCCTCATTGCGGAAGCTTTATCGTCGCGAAATTGCAACGGGATTAGGTTCTCCGAGATTCGGCCGCCAGGACACTTCTGCAGTTACACGTGGATGCTGAAGAATGAATAAAAAAATGCATTCTCAAATTCTGAATGGATTAAAAAAATTCATTCTGGAGTTCTGAATGAATTAAAAAAAATCATTCTGGAATTCTGAATGAATTAAAAAAAATGTATTCTTACATTCTGAATGAATTAAAAAAAATCATTCTGGAATTGTGAATGAATTAAGAAAATGTTACTCTCGAATTCTGACGGATGAAAAATTAATTCTGAAATTTTTTCGGATAGTTAACAATCATCACTTCAAATATTAAACGTGAACAAGTGAATTTTCACGAGTTTCTTATATAATGTTGCTTTAAAGGATCGAAAACTTAGCTTTAAATTACAATGAATTATAATAAATTTAATAGCATTAAATTTCACAGGAAGTTATCATGAATACTTCGTCGGAAACCACGCTCTCCCCGGTTTCCGACGAAGTATTCGAATGAGCTTTTCATAGAGGAAGCTTACTCGTAATGCGAACATGAAAACATGGTAATTCCTAAAAATACGAGTATTTTGTGCGATGTTTATTCCGTAAAAATCATGTATCGTAAATTCCCGCAAAAAAAAAAAAAAAAAAAAAAATGCAATCGCGAAACTTGTTCGGGTTGTAACGATCATCAATTCGAATATCACTGTTGAAAAAGCGAATCCTCACGAGGTTCGTATATTACGGCGCTTTAACGGCTCGAAATGTTAGCTTTAAATTTCACGGAAATTTCGCATAGGGATGAACGTTGTTTCCAACGAAGTTTTCTCATAGAGGAAGCTTACTTGTAACGCGAACATAAAAACATGGTAATTCATAAAATTACGTGTATTTCGTACGATGTTTATTCCGCAAAAATCCGACCTTCCTCCCTTCGGGGCTATTCCGGCCGGCTAATTAGTTTCGCCCGTTGCTTGTACCGCTGCGGAAAAACTTTTTTATTTTTATTTTTCCCACGTCCCAAGCATAGTTTTCATTTATGATGTTGCCTCGCAGGTTTTTGTTCTCTCGCTGTGGCCGGAGCCGGCCGGTGCTCACCTGATTCGTTGCGAAGGGCCGAAAGGCCTCCGCGGCCTTATGATGGATGGCCGTGCCCATCACCGCAGCCACCCTCGCTTCTTCCGCAGCCGCAACTTCCGCGAGTGCGCGTAATGCTGTCTCGTCACATTTTTTGTTTTTTTTCATTGAATGTATCAAGGGCGGCGCGAGGGACTCGAGGGGTGGAACGGGGAGCATCGGTGAATTGAAATCCGCCGAACAATGGGGACTAAAAATTGAATAGATTTTCAGGCATTGAGCCGGAGCGTGTTAACAGCGACGGCCAGTAATTATAACAGAGTTGTTGAAATTGAATAGTAAATCGTTTATTAGTACGAAGTTGTGATAGTGTGTGTGTTTCGAGTTAGGCTTAGGTGACATTCTTTTTTTTAGATTTTTTTTTTTTTTTCGTGATTAAAGTGAACCCGTGATACCGTTAGGCGACACCGAGCGTGATTCGGAGGTTTCGTTCGTTTTCGCTTCAATTTTTTTTTCTTTTTTTTTTTTTTTTGCTTCTCCTTCAATTTATATTTCGACCAATTTTTTTTTTTGGTTTCCTCGTTTATTTTTCATCAAAGGTGATCTAGAAGATAGATGTTTAGAACTAGTTACCCTGTTCTGCGAGCTGGCGTTCTTCCCCACCATCATTCACGCGTCTCTCTTCGTCACTCGACACGAATCTCTGTCACGATTTCTATGGCACACATATATACGAACCGTATATGTATATATCTAAACATTATTTTTATTTACCGTTGATATTTCGAAAATATGATTCTACAAAATATTTTACTTCCCCTTCGACTTTCGATTATTAATGTAAAACAAAAAAAATGTATCATTTACATTGAGTTTAATTTTAAAAAAAGTATCGCCGATAGTGGATTTGCAGTTTCTGCGTCGTCTTAATATTGCTTTCTTTTAATCGATTGCAACGATGTCATCCCGGAGTCTCGGAGTTTGTCGCGGTGTCTCGAGAGAGGCGCGATGGCAGGGAAGAACTTCCGTGCAAGCTAACTTTCGAGAGTGCTACTTGTTATCGAGGCACTCTATAGTGCCCATGCGCTATTGTGTCGTTGGCTATCGCTAAGATTGGCGCTAAATTAGAAGGACCATCGAGGACCCCGAGCGATTCTCGATTCAATAAATAAATCATTTTCACCTAGAAGTCCGGTGTACGGAAACTTAAGAGACTATAATATAAAAGACTATGTCCTCGTCCGTTGCCGTCTCTGCGTCCCTCGGCCGAACGGCGAAGGAACACGAAGGAGCAGAGAGAACGAGACGATAAAAAAAAAAAAAAAAAAAAATCAATCGATTTTTTTTCTCGCTTCTTACAAAGCTAATGTCGCGACTTCACAGACAATTTTTTTTAATATCTCGCTATGCATATCGATACAATATAACAATTTACAAATCGGCCTCGTTTCACTGGAAATTCGTCAATTTCCGAAACTTTTATTAAATAATAATAACAATGATATTTTAAAAAATAAAATAAATTAAATCGCTCGCTTTAAATAGCTACAATATATATATGTAATAAAAAACGTTTTCGTGCTCGCGTTCTGACTAATATGGACGCAAAAATGGTACCAAAGCGTTTTTACTTTCGGCATTCATCGATTACTCGCGATCTACGCTCGCGCAACTCGAATTAACCGAACTCTCAAATTTTCGTTCTTTTATTCTTTTTTCCCCCCTTTCCTGCACTCTTTGATTGTATGCATTGCTCCATTATTGATTATTATTTATTCTTTTTTTTGTCCTTTTTTTTTTTGTCTTTTACTCTTACGATCGCGAGTTACTCGCTTCGTACTTTTATTCCTCGCGGTAAGTACAACGGCGCTGTCACTCTTGCATTCAGATTTAATCAGTCTGCCTTCGGTCACGCTCCCTCGGCTTTTACTTCAGCCCCTGCGAAGATAAACTAATATTCTTGTTCATCGTACACGTATACATTATACGTGTATGTATATATTAAAAAAATAAAAACCATTTTCCTCAAAACCAAAGGGAAATTTTTTCTTCTGTGAATATTTTTAAATAATAAAATTAATTAACATAATAAAATAGCCTGACAGGAAGGCAGAACGATTATCGCACGCACATTTCCGCTTTCAATGTTACAAGCACACACGTCCCGCATTCGGATACGTTACATTGTTGTTCTTTTTTCGTTTTTTTTTTTGTTCTTCTTTTTTGTGTTTGTTCGTTTTTAATATAAAACCATATTTACAACAGACTGATTCGCTTTCTCGTGAGGTATTGGCCCTAATCGCGGCTAAGAAAGTGTACAATATCGAAGCGCACAAGCCGGAAGTGCAATCTACGCTGTACGTGTCACTGTGATTCCCCATTCGATCGTGAGTCCCAGCACGTTGGCGTCTAGAGTACTTCCGACATACACTTCCAACGGGAAAACTAAGCTGCTCTCGGTCATAAAGATGACCTCTTGCTTTCTCTCCAGCTGTGTGTTTTTTTTTTCTTTCATTCCGTTACGAGAAAGAAAAACAACTAATCGAGCAACGAAAACGCTTGCAATTTCTCCCTCGCGAAGAAATAACGATTCTGCGTGATAGGTTAAACTAAATACGTCCAAATGAATTAATTATCATCGAACGGAATTTTCATTACGCGATTATTTTTTTTTCTTTCTGTTACAAGGAAAAAAAAAGAACTAATCGAGGAACGAAAAGGCTCGTGTATTTCTCCCTGTCGTCAAGAAACAACAATTCTGCGCGATAGGATAAACCAAAACGAAAAAAAAAAATGGAAAACGGCCAAATGCAAAATGGGTCGAATAAAAATACGATCAAATGGATTAATGTCGTCAAAATGAATTTTCGTTGCGCGATTAGTTTTTTTCCCCCTGTATTCTCTCCTCAACAATCGTTATCGTGGATAATCCCTCAAACTGTAAAATACACTTTACGTAATAATAATATTTTTTTGAAATCATATATTAAATTCAAAGTACTGTTCTCTTCGATAACGATATGGTACAGCTATGCTACACTCCGAGGGACAGAAAAAAGCATTCGTCGAAGTGGTCTCCGCTTTTTTTTTCAATTATGTACAAATATGTGTTTTCCTCCCTCGCCCCGTTATTCTCGATACATATCTACTATTTTATAATATTTCGTGTATATCAATGAAATATGGCAGGTGTCTGTACAAATTAGTACGAACTCATCGTTACCGTGGCGAATCTCGTCTCGCCGATTTCCCGACATTGCTTCCTCGATTTCGCCGAAATCCATGGAGTTGCATAAGAATTTTCCGGAGACCGCGAGAGCCGACCGAGGTCGATCGCGCGAGTCGCCTCTCGCGGCTCGGACTCGAGAGGATCGTCGGCGCCGCCGTCAAAGTTTCTCGCTCGCTCCGAAAATTTTACCGGAAATTTCGGAGCGCGGATCTCGTCGCTCGACGGGAAGCGTCAAAGGAAGCCTCGCTTCCCGCGGACGTGGCTGGCAGTGCTTCTTCCACCGTTCAACAAACTCGAGGACTCGCACGACAAAACTGTTTTTCTTTTTTTTTTTTTCACCTATCGCGAAACATTCGCATTACTTCCGGTCGCGGGGTGCTCTTCAGCGTCGTCGGAGCGAGTATTTTCCGCGCCAATGGACCGCCGAGTACCCGAGTACTCATCCTTTGGTGCGAGCCTGAGTCTCGTTTGGAATCATAAGATTAATTTGTTAAATAGTCTTTGATTATTTACTAAACCACTATCAAGAAAAAAAAAAAAGAAAAAAAAACAGAGATCAGTCTCTCGATCGCGCCGACTCGTGCGTGGCGCGTCGAACAAAAAATGAAAATAAATAAAAGTAATAAATCGAAAACAACAATGAACAATCTGCGCCTTCGAGTCTCGTGGAAAACTGTTCTATCGCGTTTTTTAGGACACGATGTAATCGGCGGAATGATGCGAGTGATGGGAGTTACGGTGGTTGTCCTTTCGGTAGTTGTTTCGCGTTATGCTGCCGCGTGTGCCGTTCGTTCCCGTCGTGCCCGTCGTGTGATGACTGTAACCGCTGTCGCTGCCGAAGCTGCTGTCCGGTTGTCCCTGGTAGAGCCTGCCGGAGGAAATCTGGTCCGGGTCCCGGGGCGTGTAGTATATCGGCTGGGCGTACTTTTCCTCGTTGTAGAGCCTGTCGGTCGGATGGGAATACGTGTCCGAGTACTCGCTGCCCACCTGGGTGTAAACCGGCGCCGGATTTTCCTGGTCCTGGTGGAGGCCGTAGTACTCGCCCGGGGCGTACTGCGGGTACTTTGCGTAACGCTCCGCCGTACCCTTGCGGGACTTCTCCTTGTTGTTGCTTCTGTTTTGACTCGAATAGTGCTGCAGAGGTCCGAGAACCGGGACGCTCTCGTACGGATTCTCCTCCAGACGACGGGCTCGGGCCGCGGGCATCGGCGGCACGAAGTACGGCAGCCTGTGAGCCACCGACGGGACGGACTTTTGTCGTTGACTCGTTATCGTTCTTACGCCGGCCACACCTACGGAAAACACAAAATACGAAGCTATGGTGAGTAAGCGTGGGATTAATTTTACATGAAATTTATTTTTCTGGTTTTAACTTAAGGGGATGTGGGAGCGATGCGTTAGCAGCAGGAGCACGAGACTATTGTGAATAGGTCGATGCTAATTATGTATTTTTTTTTTTTTTTTTTTACTTTTAGGTAAAAAAAGAAATAACAAAAAATTAAGGGGATATGGGCGCGATGCAGGAGCATGAGACTATAGTGAATAGGTCGATGCTCGTTAAGTATTCGTAAAAAAAAATCAGAGAGGAATGTGAGTAACTGTGGGATTAATTTTGCGTTGAAAACAAAAAAATTAAAAAAAATAAGCAGATATGGAAGCGATGCTGGAGTATGTGACCATTATGAATAGGTCAATGCTGATTATGTATTTTTTTTTAAATTGTATAAGGGATTAATTTTACGTAAAAAAAAAGAAATAAATAAACGAGATGTGGAAACGATGCAAGACTATCGTGAATAGGTCGACGCTGATTATGTATTTTTTTTTTTTTTTACTTTTAGGTAAAAAAAGAAATAACAAAAAAAAGGGGATATGGGAGCGATGCAGGAGCATGTGGCAATTGTGAATAGGTCAATGCTGAGTATGTATTTTTTTTAAATTGCATAAGGGATTAATTTTACGTAAAAAAAATAAATAAATAAACGAAATGTGGAAACGATGCAAGACTATCGTGAATAGGTCGATGCAGATTATGTGTTGAAAAAAAAAACGTCGAAGCGAATGTGAGCGGGATTATTTTTACATAAAAAAAACTTAAGGAGACCGAAAGTTGATTATGTATTTTAAAAAAAATGTATTTACCTGCGACACTTGGATAAAGTTGAAGGAGCGCATCCCGGAGCATTCCCTCGTGAAACTCGCCGACGTCGTTGGTCTTGTCCCTCCGACGTCTGTCGAGACTCCTCGGGCTCTTGTCCCGTCTTTCGCGGGACGGCCTCGAGGCAGCGGGGCACGTGCCCCATCCGGGACCCGTCGCGGTCAACATCCTAGCCTCCGAAGGCTCGCCAACCGAGAGCTCGTCCTCGGCGAACTCGTCCTCGCTCACTGGCTTCGACGTCGACAGCCGGTGATGATGATGATAATGATGATGATGGTGAAGACGATTTCTCGCGTTCAGCTCGCTCTCCTCGTCCGTTTCCGGATTGTCTCCTGAACGAATTCACAAAAAAAAATTTACGTTAAAAACAAAAATTATAATCTCTACGTTTTAATTAAATGACCATATTTTTTTCTAAATTCTTATATCTTCTCATTGAAAATTGCTGTTAAAAAACTGCTGTATGCTGCTGCACATAATGTTTGTCCCAATTACTGAAAATTTGAGATATTGTGTTAATAATTACAACAACAGTTATAATTTCGATGGGATATAATTAGTGGTTGGGTTCAACGATTAATTGCACGGTTAACCATATCAACAAAGCTCAAATATTAGAACGTTAACTAACGGACAATAAAGCGTGAAACCGTTGCGATCACGTATTTAATACAATTAATCGGTGTAATCTCGTTCGCCGGATCGTACGAGAATCGTGGTAACACGTACGTGCGTATAAGTGTACATCGTATATTCGATTAACGCGTTCATGTCAAACGTCGAAAGCCTCATCTCCATGCTAATTAGCCGGGGGTCTGCGGACTGGGCTAATGGGAAGTATGAGTCAGGGGTCGTGTCACGCTTATCTTCGGCCCGAGGCTCGTAACGAGGATATAGCCGGGGGGGGGGGGGGGGGGGGGGAGTGAACGCGAGCGCAGGGCTCACCTCTCTCGAGGCGAGAGGAATCGATAGACGGTATAGAACTATGTCGCTGGATCGAAAATGCCGAGAATCAGCAAGCCGAAATTCCGGAAGGATATGGATAAAAAAAAATCTGAAAAACAATAAAAAATTAGGAATGCCAAGAGAATTTCGAAGTGAGCCTTGGTGGATGGAGATTGAAAGAGGCTCGTTGATTAACCGGACTACCGATTAAATGGTTAAAAGTGTCACAGGACCTTTTTTGTAAGAGAAAAAAAAGAGTTTCTACCACATGATGGTTTGATTTGTCTTTTACTGACCATCCCGTATACCCATATTCTTTCCCAACCCGCCAACTATATATAACACTTTTCCTAGTCGTCCTGCTCGGCGTCAGGAAAGAAGACGAAAAAAAAAAAATGTTTCAACTCGGTCTCGAAATTTTCTTGGCGTGGTATTCAAAATATTTGCTCTCGGGTTCAACGATCGTAATCCAGCGTGCGCAGAAATGCGCCTGCATAGCGTATGAAATCGATAGATGTGTATAACGTGGGTGCTGGAACGTGAATGAGAAAAAGAGGACTAAAAAGGAAAATAAAAAAAAATAAAAAAGAAACCTCGCGGAATGAAGGTGGAATGAGAGTCTCGGAAGCGGCAGGAGAACGCCGGCGTCTTGGCCGATAGAACGCAACCCGCCGGTTTACAAGGAAAAGGTATGGGCAAAGTTCGCAACCGCCTCGGCCGTGTGTATGTGCCATGGCGATTTGCGTTTGTATCGCACACCGACGTGTGGAACGGCATCGGAGAACTTGAGAAACAGGAAGTGCACGGTGTGTGTGCGCGCTGTAGCGTTGCTTATCCTGTGTGTAGAATCTGACAAGCACGTGGTTAGTAAGACGGCGGAGGGTTCACCGGTTCACAACTCGCGCGTTAGTCCAGCGGCACAACTGACAGCAAGACGGACGGACAGACGCATTCGCAGCGACGCGCCTACCTATTTGGCCCCACCGGGTCGAAGAGGGAAAAGGGTTGGAAGTAGCGGAACACAGTGAATACGTGTCCCGAAGACTTCTCGCTTTGCGGCCGCGGTATCAACATCCTCAGACGCAACTTTCATCATCTAGAACGATGCAACATAACGAACAGGCCTGTCATTCCCGGTGCAATAAGTACGAAGTGACGACACGCCGGAAATACGTCACTTCAGGTTTGAAAATCTTATTTTTCGACCGGAAGTGACGTCATTCCGGAAATATGTCACTTTCGATCGAAAAATTAGTCAAACCGGAAGTGACGTACTTCCGTTATAAGGTTTACTTCCGGTCGAAAAATGAGATTTTTAGACCGGAAGTGGCGTCATAAAAAAGAGTGTCTGTAATTTATCTTGAATGCAGGCCGTGGAAGAAACGAGTGAATTAAGGAACGTAGGATGTATAGTTCAGAAACGATGTCGATATAAATAAATTTTAAAAGAAGAAAACAAATGGCCAAAAATCGGGCGTAAATTCGCGATGCCGAGGTTATCTGTGGCAAGCTTTGGTACGCTTAATAACATAACTTTTATAGAAGAAAATAAGTGTGTACGGCTTGTCTTCGTTCGCAGACTTGCTTAACCTATTCGATAAAAGCTAAATTGGGTTCAGAGTGGCCTTACAGCACAATCTATATATAGTGTGTGAAATATCCTGTATCCGCGTGTACGGATACAGCTGAGTTCTGGCTGAAATAAATTTGGCGCAAATTCATTAAAAAAAAAAGACCCTACTGATTAAATTTGTAAAAGGATCGAAAGGTTTCAACTCTTACCGTTGCTCAGTTCCTCGTACACGGGATTGTAGAGGTCCTGCGACGTGTACGGATCCGGTCCAGGACTGCTGCACACGAAGACACCTCGGCCACCCTCCTTCACGTCGAGCATCTGTCAGATACAAAAAAAAAAAAAAAAAAATTATAAAAACTTATATACATTTTTTATATAGAAATATATCGTTAGTATGTAATCTGGGGGTTTTGTCTATGAGACCATCCTTCGACTAATAAGTCGAAGGATGGTCTCAGGAATCGCCTGTAATCGCGATACAATTGTATTCTACCGGGGAATCGTTGACCCGATGTTCCCAGTGTATGGATGGAGAATGATGATTAATGAATGACAATTGTTAGAGGTAATAACGACGCAGAAGACTCCGAGACGTGGACGCTGTCCGCCAGTCGGGCAAAACGGTGATCGAATTTCGATTCACGAGAATCTCAAATGTCGGATACAAGAAAAGAAAATTATAAAAAAATATTTTTTTTTTTTTAAATATAAATATATCGTAATAGAATTGTATTCTACGGGCGAATCGTTGACTCGATATTCGCAGCGAATGAATCGAGACGAATGATGATTAATGAATGACAACTGTTAGAGGTGATCGAGTTTCGATTCAAGACAATCCAAAATGTCAGATACAAAAATAAAATATATATTTTTTTAAGTATAGATATGTGGCAATACCATTGTATTCAACGGGCGAATCGTTGACTCGATATTCGCAGTGAATAAATCGACACGAATGATGATTAATGAATGACAAATGTTAGAAGTAATAGAGACGTAGAGAGACCCTGTCCGTCAGTCGGGCAAAACGGTGATCGAATTTGATCGAATTCACGAGAATCCCGATAGCGCAGGATCCGTACAGGTGTTGCATTTCTCGTATCAGTTGGAACTGACGCGGACCCGTTAGTCCCGGTACATTCGGTGACGCTTTGTAATGGCATCGGTGCATCCCCTCGCGATCGATGGACCCGTCGTACCTCGCATTGAGAGTGCGGCTCAGACGCGGGCTTGTCAGCCATATCACGTGAACGTAAACTAATCAATTATGCACTGCCCTACCGAGCGATAGTAATTCCATAACATTGGGTATCCGAATTGCATCAACGAGCTCGACATCTCACGTCGATATCTACCGCCGGTTTACATCGAATTTAGTCTTCCGGGTGGTGTTAAGACGGACCCGCTACCAACATATCTGACGAGCACGCGTTGCCTAGAATATCAGTTTTTTTTTTTTTTTTTTTAAATAAAATAATAAAAAATAATATGTTCGGCTAATGTTGCGAGTACTTTTGTTTAACTAAATTTGACTTCATTTTCCGGGTGGTGTTAAGACAGCCATGCTACCAACATATCTGGCGAGCACGCGTTGCCTAGAATATCAGTTATTTTTATTGTTTTAAATAAAATAATAAAAAATGATATGCGGATTTAGTCTTCCGGGTGGTGTTAAGACGGACCCGCTACCAACATATCTGGCGAGCACGCGTTGCCTAGAATATCAGTTATTTTTATTTATTTTTTTATAAAATTATAAAAAATAATATGTTCGGCTAATGTTGCGAGTACTTTCGTTTAACTAAATTTGACTTCATTTTCCGGGTGGTGTTCAGACGGACCCGCTACCAACATACCTGGCGAGCACGCGTTGCCTAGAATATCAGTTATTTTTATTTTTTTAAATAAAATAATAAAAAATAATATGTTCGGCTAATGTTGCGAGTACTTTTGTTTAACTAAATTTGACTTCATTTTCCGGGTGGTGTTAAGACAGCCATGCTACCAAGATATCTGGTGAGCATGCATTGCTTAGAATATCGATTTTTTTTTTTAAATATAATAAAGAATGATAGGATCGACCAATATTGAGAGTACTTTTGTTCAACAAAATTTAATTTAATATTGCGGGTGGTGTTAAAGTGGACACGCTACCACCCATAACAACGCGTCGCTTGAAAAATGAGTTTTTTTATTACTTATTTTAATTTTTTCAAATAAAATACTAAATACGTACCGAGCAATGTTGCTAGTACTTTCGTTAAACAAAATTTGTATTTACGGTCACGCGAGAATTAAATCATCGGCGTAATTTACATGGCGAATGGGACCGTCGGACGAGAGAAATTTATTGGTAATTTTATTGGGCACGCTCCATTTCGTCCGTTTCCGGAAAAATAAAACAATTCAGCTTTAAAAAAAAAAAAACAATGAAGAAAAAAAAAAAGCTAAATGGAGAATTAATACCGATGGAGTTTTCGCGCGAAGATAAATTTATTTTAGCACGCTTCGACGATCCCTGTTGTTCGACCTGAATCGAATGAGGGATGAAATCGGACTCTCCTCTTCACAATAATTTTATACCTTGCCGAATGGAGCGAGGGGGTTATATATTTTGCTTCCGGAAGGACTAGCGAATGAGCGAGCGAGAGAGCTCGGAGCTGCGGCAGTATCAGCAGGGGAAGCGCCATAAATTCTCGGGGTTCTCAAAAGTTTCCCCCGGAGCGTAGAGAAGGTTTACTGTCGAAAGTTAGGTGGAGAGCTGCCGAATCGGGAGCGGGTTCTCTCGTTAAGCGCGGCATCGGTGGCTCACGGGCGCGGTTTCCTTCGGCCTGCCGAGACGGCAGAGCGACCCGATGGGCGGTCGTGGCTACGGACCTCTTTGAAATCCGGTGATGCGAGAGAAAGAGACTCTAGAAGTGAGCACACCGAGAGCCCGGAGAATTACCGGAGACGAGACGAGGGAGAGGAGAGAACCGCCCGGCCCGAGGATCGCCGAGGACGAAGAGCCGAAGGAAAGAAAACCAAGTTCCACCGATTTTCCCGCTTTTTCCATTCTGTAGGGCTCTTTTTTTTTCTTCCTTAGAGAAAAATCAGTACCTATTTAAGCGTATCGGAGCGTGCAAGGGTATAAGTGATTTAGACCGGTCGTCATGCTCCTTACTCATTGTCGAGCCCAATCGTCGAGTTCCACCTTTTTTTACCCTCGGTCAGATGTAAATTTGTAACGCGTGAACTGCGAGCGGTCACGTGCATGCGCGGAACCGGCAAATTAGGACTGATATAAATTTCGTCATCTCCGCATGTCGAAGAGCAGAGAATTGCCCGAGACGAGACGAGGGAGAGGTGAAAAACCCGGCCCGAGGATCGCCGAGGACGAAGAGCGAACCGAAGAAAACCAAGTTTTACCGATTTTCTCGGTTATCCCATTTTTTTTTAATTCCTTATAAAAAAAAAATCAACACCTATTTAAAGAGTTGCTGGACTTCATGTTTTACCAACATAACGAGGCGATTTCGTAGAATCGACTTTACAAAATTAACATGCTACGCATATGCTTCAAACTTTAAAGGACTGTAATGCTAGTTACAGTCCTAGTTAATGCATTTCGGTTGAAAACGTCCAAGAAATAAAGAAAATGGAATATTACAGATCGTCGCTAAAACCAATATGGCCGTTCAAAATTTCAACAGCATCGCAATTGAAATGAGAATTGAAACTAAGATTGGAATGAGAAACTGAAGTTCCATCGGTAAAACAGGTAAGCACGAAGATAAAAACGGGTCCAGCGTTTATGTAAATATTACAGTCCTGAACGACTTGAAACACGTGCGTAGCATATTAATAATTCTAAATTGAAACTAAGAAATCGCCTGATTCCGTTGTTAAAAAAGGTAAGTAAGGAGTTAATAACGGGTCCGTGCGTTTAAGTCAACATTATAGTCCTGAACGAACTGAAAAATATGCATAGCATATTAACAATTCTAAACTGAAACTAAGAAATCGCGTAATTCAGTCGGTAAAAAACGTAAGGAGTTAAAAACGGGTCGAGCCTCCCCTCAACCGAATCGTACCGTGCAAGGGTAAAAGTGATTTACACCGGTCGTCACGCTCCTTAATCGTTGCCAAGCTCAATCATCAGGTTCCACCTATTTTTTTACCTTCGGCCAGATGTAAATTTGTAACGTGAGAACTGCAACGGGGCGCGCGTCCGCGCGCCCCCGACAAATAAGGACCGATATAAATTTCCTCATCTCCGAATGTCCGCGGTGAAAGCCGGGGTATAACGGGGAGAGAACGTGAACTGATGGGAAGCAATATGCCTAGTAGCAGCGCGGTAATAGCGCGAAGCACGAGGCCTAATGGCTCTTTCGTAACGAGACCCTATAGCCACGAGAGAGATGGAGAGGGGGAGAGAGCCGAGACACATAGGCGGTTCTGTTCGTCGGTCCGTTCATCCGTTAGCGCCGTCGGAGGGTGCGGACATCGTCGGCAGTCTCCAACTCGACGACCTGCACCGAGCCGCACGGTGCTTTGCAATTTGCAGCTACGCGAGCCGGCTCCTATTCAAGAGCGATATCGGAATTCCAGCACCAGGACCTCCCGTCTCGTCCTCCTTCTTCAGCTTATCGGACCATGAATTCGCTTCCGTTGTTTTAAGCTCATCGAGTTACCGTCGACCAATTTTTAATCCTTCTCACGGCGCGAAGGCGCCAACCGATCATTGAAATTGAATAATCTACCGGTGGAACACTTGGCGATGAATTTATTGAAATAACATTTTCTTCCAAATCTGACCATGAATTTATTGAAATAACATTTTCATCCAAATCTGACCATGAAATTGAGAGATTTTTTTTTTTTTGTCGTTTCAATTGCAACGATAGAAATGTTATCGAGCCGACAGAGCCCCGAGGGTGCCGCTGCACGTGGTCGCTGGGACATTGACCTCTCGCATATGTGAGACCGAAATTGCGAGAGCTCCTTCTTGAGCTTAACGGACCGTGAATTCGCTTCCGTTGTTAGGATATTATTGAGTTACCGCCGATTAATTTTTAAATCTTTTCACCGCGCGAAGACTCTGACATACGCGATGACCGATCATTGAAATTGCATTATCCATCAGTGGACCACTTATCGATGAAGTTATTGAAATAAAAATTTCCAAATCTGACTGGAAAATTGGAAGACGTTTTTTTTTTATTAATCTTATCTTGTTACCGTTCACCAATTTTTAATCCTTTTCGCTGCGGAAAAACTCTGCTATACGCGATGGCCATTCATTGAAATTGGATAATCCATCGGTGGACCACTTATCGATGAAGATATTGAAATAAAAGAATTTCCAAATCCGCCCGTAAAATTGGAGGAATTTTTTAAATTGTTTTAAAGATAACGCTAAAAATGTTATCGAGTCGGGCGAGCAGAAATGGTGACTGGGACATCGACCTTGCTAATGATGACCGATCATTGAAATTACATTATCCGTCAGTGGACCATTTATCGATGCAGTTATTGAAGTAAAAATTTCCGACTCTGACTAAAATTTGAAGACTTTTATAATTAAGCTTATTTCGCTGCCGTCGATCAATGTTTAAATCTTTTCACTGTGCAAAGACTCCGCCATACGCGATCACCGATCATTAAAATTGCATTATCCATCGATGGACCACTTACCGATGAAGTTATAGAAACAAAAAAATGTCCAAATCTGACCGTGAAATTATAAAACATTTTTTTTCGATTGGTTCAAAGACGACGGTAAAAATGGTATCGAGTCGGGCGAGCGGACGAGTCCCGAGTGCGCCGCACATGGTCACTGGACCATCGACCTTACGTATATATGACACCGAGATTGCAGGAACCGTGTTAATTGTTAGTTACCGATGCGATTGCATCCGGCTTAAGTTCCCGACGTTATCGTTTCCCAAGCTTCGAGGGCGTCCTCGCGCCTCCCTCCCTCTCGGTCTCCCCGAACGATCCGATAATCGCTACAACAGGTGGATATTCACGGCACACTGTTATCGGGGCACGGAGAGATGCTCCGTACCCTGCAAAATCCGATCAATCGATTCTACGTGCTCGCGCTACCCTCACGCCTCCCGTCCACCCCGCCCATCTCTCGTCCCTTAGAGATTCCCCGAATCGGATCCGTCGAAGCCGCGGTTCATTGCAGCAACGAGAGATTGCGATAATCGTCGATATATCGTTAACCACCCCCTCGCCACGCTCTGAACCACTTCCAAGCAAAGTTTTTGAACACAGAAGTGGTTATTCCGGATTTGTGTCCACGAGTTTTTGATTTTTTTGATTTTTTTTTTTCTTTCTTTCAATTTGTTTTCGGGAGCGTTGTTTGGTGCGCGAGCTCGGTCATCTACGTTTCGGATCGTACGTGCAATTTTTATTGCGCAACAGTTCGTTCCCGACTTTCACAAAAACCGTATTTATCATCGTTATTATAAATCTAAAAATTTTAAAATAAAAAAATTTAAAAAATAGAAAAAAATATCAAGTCTCTGATTTTTCGAACGATCGCGAGATGCACTATCATTACTCGAGGACCTGGATGTGGGATGGGCGTGTGGACCGGGTCAATAACCACTCCTCCGTCAAAACGATGTTGTTTTTTTTTTCAGCAAAGTAATTTTTATTTTTCCCAAACTTCCAAACTCTCGTTCTCATAAGTTCTTGGCTCATTTAAAGACGTGTTTTTTTTTCTTTTTTTTTTTTCTTTTGATATAGTACACTTCTTAACGCACTCATACTCAAAATTCTTCACGCTCTTCACTCACTCACTCTCGTAATAATTCTACAATCTCTTTCTCTTTCGCTCTCTCTCTCTCTCTCTCTCTAATATTTAACTACAATCTCGTCGCTATTTACACAAGACAAAAATTATACACGAGAATATTCTTCACGACGAGTTTCGAGAAACGTTGATAAATAATAAAAATCGATATATATATATATAGATATATATGTATATATATAACGTCTAATTTACAAGTTTTGGAAATCCTCGGGACATGGATTACACCTGAATACTGAGGCATCTAGTACTTCATACGCGTGCTTCTACAAATTATCAATTATTTACAATAAGATTTTTTATTCTTAATTCGTTTTTTTTTTTTTCTTCTTTTAATATAATATCCTATTTACAACCTTGGAGTGTTTCTTTCGTCTATCTCATCACTTGCGTATTCGTCAGCCGACTCGCCGTGTCAGCGCGATCTCTGCAGATCCGTCCGGCCCGAGTGCGTTGGTTATCGATTTATTGCGATTGGGATCGATCGAGCATTGAGCCGATGCGCGATTGTCGCGTGGACACGGCGAAGCGAGCGACGAAAAAAAAAAAAAAAAAAAACATAATATAATGATAGAAGAAGAAAATAAATACTGACTAGATTTAGCCGGTTAACGTCGCACTGATCGATAGGTTTGGCGCGGATTAAACGCGGACCGGAAGAGGGGCTGTTTTCGCGCCTCGAGGAATGTGACCCTGTTCGGGATCTCCTATGCTATAGGTTTTCAGCGGTAGTATTTTTAGCAATCGAATTGACCGAGACTATCGCTCAGGTCGCCCAGCGACCTCGTCCAAAGTATTCCACAGATAATATGTATATATATATATATATATTTTTTTTTTTAATGTCTATATTTAGTAGGCTCATTTGCCGGATATGTGAGTCTCGAATCCGTCGCGCGGGGTCGCAAGAGTAACTAGTTTTATTTTAGTCGTCAACAGCATCGGGCATTATTCGAAACTATCGTAGAATTGTTCGAAACAATTTTTGTTTTACGTTCATTGTAACTCGTAGCGAACAATCCTCGTGACCGAAATTATCCGCACTACTGCAAAAATCTAATTTTGGTATGTTGAAAAAAAAAGTAATCGTGGAGTTGCAAAAAAATATTCAATTTTTTTTTTTTTACAAATTTAACTCATCGACACTTGGATAAGTTTGCATGAATTTTTTTCGGAAGACCCGAACATTGAAGAAATGATCAAACCTCCGGCCCGGAATTGTAATGCTGCGTCTAACATCGAACGTTAATCTTGCGAATTTTTTTTCCGCCCGCAAAGTCACGGACTCGACGTACAAAACGCGTTGACCGACGAACGATACGAGCGACACGATCGGTAAAAAAAAAAAAAAAAAAAATGGCTCACTCCGTCAGGAACGGCACATCGAGATCGAATGAATTAATGGTCTCTGCTAACTCGAGGCTAATCGGGATGATCGACGACCGGGTATCGTCACGTGTCCCTCGGCCCTCGATAAGCGTCCTCGGGTCTCGTCAGAAGATGCTGTATCTGTTGCATAGTGCAAAGCGGACAGACCTCTTCGTCGGTACCGTCGTTCGCGACCCTCCTGGCCGATCCGGGCACCCTTCTGTATGTCGGATCAATGTAGGAGTATCCCTCCGAGTCGAGGGAGTCGGACCTGGAGTTGGGGAGCAGCGATCTGGCGCCGTTACCGCGGGCGAACCGATCTCTGCTCGCGCCCGGTTCAACGATTCGGCCAACAGCGGGACGCTGAAGGCTCTCGTCGAAGTCGATGTACGAGTAGCCCTCGGAATCGACGGAGGGTCTTCTTGCCGATCCTTCGACCGGCAATCTCCGAACCGGTGAGTTCAGGCAGACCGGCGAGTTCGACCCGACCTCGCGAACCGGCATGACAGGCGTGCCGATCCTGGGTCTGTGGGTCGGAGTGATTGGGACTCCGGATTCGCGCGGACGAGCGCTGACCGGTAAGTTAGCGATCTGCGTATCGCGATAGTCTCTCGGTGTCCTCGACGGTTCAAGCTCCGGTGGATTATTGTTAACGTTGTTGGTGTTGTTGTTATTGCTACTTTTGTTAATGTTATCGAGGGTTTCGTTGGGGGGTGTGGGGGGGTTGTCGGGCGGAAGCGGCGGTCGCGAGTCGCTGCTAGCTCGCGGTTCCGACATTGCCGGAGGACGATCGGCGGGGCAGTAATTCTGGCTAGTGATCAGGGCGTTCTGGCTGGCCAGGAGGAGATGGTTGTTGCGCAAGAGACGGGGACTTGCGAGGAGGCCGTTACGGGGCACGTGGGTCGCGATCGACTGGGGCACACCCTGGGACTTGGCGAGTAGCGCCCGGGGGGTCCGGTAACCCCCGAGCACGGCCCTCGACGGCTTGTCGGCGACTCGAAGTATCGCTCTTGGATCCCGGTAGTCGAGATAGTCGAGGTGATGAGGAGCCGGGACGCGCTCCCTTTTTCTCTCTTGCCCCGCGGGGTTTGTACCTCGTACCTCGATCGTTGGCTGACCCGGATGACTCGTTAGATGATTCTGGAGCTGCGGCAGCCCGCCGCCCTCCGGTAGGTCCTCGTAAAGCACCGCGCTACCAGCGCTACCGGAACCCGGAAGTGGCTGACCGTCCGGAAGGACTCTTCCCCTGCCGGCCGCCGCTCCAGCACCGGCCGCGCTCTTGCAAGGCAGAAGATTCTGGACTTTCCTTTTGTGTCTGCAACAAGTTAGAAAGAAACAAAATTTTATGTTAATTCATTGTTATTCGGACGAAGACTGGGAATTACACATACCGATCGGTGATACCGACGTGCAAATTTCAATTATTGGCAATAATCAAAATTGAGGAATTTGAGGGTACGAATTTATAGTGTACTGAATGCAGATTTTTTCTTTGTTAATTCAGTCAGTAAATTGTTAAACGTAAATATAAACAATATACAAATTGCAATTATTTCAATCATTTCAATAATTAAAATTTCCGAATTTGCGCAGGAATGTGTAGAATAGTGAACGCAGATGTATTTTTAGCGTCGATGTAAAACAATGGCGTGTACGGTTCGGACCAGAACCATCGGGCTTACAGACAATCGATTTTCCGTTACATGCGATGCCGGACAGTAATAAAGCCCTCCGGCAAATGAATAGGAGGGCATCGCTGCACTGAGCAACGTTTCCATTATATTTCGTTTTCCTTTCGAACGCCTGTTTCCAACGCGACTTTTTCGACCTTTTCCAATGCATATATCGTTCGGTGATATCAACGTATGTCATATGTAATATGTAAATTCAATTATCGTAATAATTATAATTAATTAATTCGAGCAGAAACGTATAGTGCGCTGAGTGCAGATTTTTTTTCCTTTAGCTAACCGTCGATGTAAAACAATGGCGTGTAGGTTTCGGACCAAAACCATCGGGCTCACAGATAATCGATTTTCCAATAGTTTTTGCACGTCCCATGTTGCCCCGTCGATACATCCGGATGTTCTCTACCGCTTTGCCCCACTGTTCCATTTTGCCCCGCCCTCCCTCATCCATTGGAGATATTAACGTATGTGATATCTAATATACAAATTTCAATTATTGCAATAATTGAAATTACCCAATTTGCGCAGGAATTTATAGTTCAGAATGAAGATGTTTTTTTTCCTTTCGCTGATTGTTGATGTAAAACAATGCCATGTACGTTCCAAACCAAACCCATCGGGCTTACAGGTAATCGATTTTCCAACCATTTTTTGGTTGTCCCATTTTGCCCCATCTATTCATTCGGAAGTTCTCCACCGCTTTGCCCCACTGTTCCATTTTGCCCCGCCCTCCCTCATCCATTGGAGATATTAACGTATGTGATATCTAATATACAAATTTTAATTATTGCAATAATTGAAATTACCCAATTTGCGCAGGAATTTATAGTTCAGAATGAAGATGTTTTTTTTTCCTTTCGCTGACCGTCGAAGTAAAATAATAATGTGTGCGTTTCAAACCAGAACCATCGGGCTTACAGCTAATCGATTTCCCGTTACATACGATGCCCTACAGTAATAAAGCCCTCCGCGGAATGAATAGGAGGACATCACTGCACATAACAACGTTTCCATTACATCTCGTTCTCCGTTCGAATTCGACTTTTCCGACGTTTTCCAATACACATATCGATCGGTGATATTAACGTATGTGACATGTAACATACAGATTTCAATTATGGCAATAATTAAGATTTGTATTCCACATGTCACATACGTTTTAGATTACTCAAATGACTAAGATTACAAAATTTGAGCAGGAATTTATAGTTCAGAATGGAGATGTTTCTTGTTTTTCTTTCGCTGACCATCGATGTAAAACAATGACGTGTGCGTTTCGGATCAGAACCATCGGGCTTACAGCCAATCGATTTCCCATTACATACGATGCCCTACAGTAATAAAGCCCTCCGCGGAATGAATAGGAGGACATCATTGCACGGAGCGACGTTTCCATTATATCTCGTTCCCCGTTCGAACCCCCCGTTACGAACTCGACTTTTCCGACCTTTTCCAACGAACCTCGCGCACACTCGGACAACCGCCGTTGAGCCACGCCCGATGTTAAACTCTATTTCCACTACCAGCATTTCAGCTTCATTTAACATGAAATTCATTTGGTTCACTCAAACCTAGAGAAAATTTACTGTGGAGCGTGAGGTTGGCGGCTAAGGTCGTGGCACAGTGACTAATCGCAAAAGGGCTTTTCGCTAGGTCGCGAGAACTGCTGGCGAGGAACGATAACGCCAACGAAAATACCTGTCATTTTTCTCCGCCCCACCCCGAGCAGCTTCGCGGAATTAAAGCTTTCGGGACGTTGAGAGCGGCTCGCACAACGGCGAATCTCCCGTTGCTTTCGTATTCCTGATCCCTAGCCTTCGTCCCTTTCCCGCTAAACCCTCCACGGCCCGCTACTGTCCGGGAAATTATCCCTTTGCTCGCAGTGCATTTCGAGCGTCCGGTGACGAGGTCTAATCTCCGCGGGAATATCACCTTGATTTCCTCCGCTAAGAATTTCCATTCCGTGGATCGAGCGAACACAGTGTTACATCCCGTACCATGTATAAGACGTCGAACTGTCATTCCGAAAGTGGGACATTCTTTTTTCTACAAGATTTTTCAATCCGTCCGAGCAAAATGTAATCCCGAGAGCAAAAGGGATTCTCAATTTGGGATGAGGTTTTTAATCTTTGTGTCTCCCTAAAAATTGGTAAGAACGGTCCGTTTTGCCCCCGTGGCTTGACACCCTCTTCTGGCAACACGTTGATTTCGAACGTTACCGGTTTTCGCAGGTGGATCAATATGAGTTTGATATCTGCAAACCCTTTGCACATATCAAAGTGGTTCGTGTTGGTTTTAGTGGAGGGATAAAGTATAGCTATGCAGCATATCGATGTAACGTAAGAACCAGGCTATTGTTCCGGGAGTGCGCATTTTTTTCGTTTCCCTAAAATTTGTCCATATGGATAAAATGGAATCCCGAGGATAAAACGGACCCTCAATTTGGGATGCGGGTTTTAATTTTTATGTCTGCCTAAAAGTTGATAAAAACGGTCCGTTTTGCCCCTAGAGGGTAATCTTGACCCGCCCTTCCGGCAACACGTTGATTCCGAACATTTCCGGTTTTCGCAGCCGCGTCGAGCCCCTTCCAGGTTGCATATATCAAACGCATCGCGGGACCGCCGTCGGAGTCGTTCGTGTTGGTGTTAGCGGGGGGGGGGGGATAGACTATACGTACGAAAGGTATACACGTAATGTAACAACCGGGCTCTCGTGCTTCGGAGCACGACCGCGAATCGTGAAAGTGGATTTACCCTTCAAGTTTTAATTGTCTAATTAACTACGGTGGTTCGATAATATTTGCCTGTGTAATTAAAGCCGAGGCTTCCCGCTAGCGGGGGAGCTCTGGCTTCGGCGGCGGAGACTTCTGCAGAGCTCCTTGCAAACTCCGCCGCTCTCCGTCAAGAGTGTGTGTGTGTGCAGTGAAATGTACACGAAACAGACTGTCGGTATTACATCTACACCGATGAAGAAGATCGTTATGGATCTCGTCGGGTAAAATTACTGCAAATAACAGCGTACGGAATGCCGGGCATGAAAGGAGTAAGGGTAGATTGTTGGGGGAAACACCATGTTTGCGCACGTTGCGGCTTTATCAACGTAATCAGGACGACGTTTGGTAATATCGGAGTTTTCACGCAAGATCCTGCAGCGCCAACCGACGCTTCGCACCGACGCAGGAAGGAGAAAACAACTTTGCCGTCGTAAGCGCGAGCCGCTGCGTCTGATGCGGTGTCTCACCCGGAACAGTGTTTCTCAGACAAAATGCACACACAGATCGTGGTCCTGCAACGCGTCTCGCACCAGTGTGAAAGCCGCCTATTCGGACAGTTACCAAGTGCGCGTTGGGACGAGTAGCCGGCGGAAGGCAAAAGTGTTTTACCGGTAGAGAGTCCTCATAATCCGCTTAGAAAAAAGTCGTATGGGATAGTTGTATTAAATTCAGTGTGGGTGGAATATGAGGCGTATAATCTGAATATGGGTTAGGTTCAGTTCCCAGATTCATCCCATCAGCTTTTCCACACTCTTTCCCAGTTATGTTCGTGTAATCAATCCCACACTCTTTTCCAGATTCTCTCCCATCAACAACGTACAATGGGACATTTTTCGGGGCTGCGCGCGATGACCGGGAAAGAGTCTGGAAAAGTGTATGGGGTTGATTGCACGAAAATTTTCGAGCTCCTACGCGATGGCTGGCAAAGAGTCCGGAAAAGTGTATGGGGTTGATTGCACGAAAATTTTCGAGCTCCTACGCGATGGCTGGCAGAGTCTGGAAATGCTTAGGGGAGAGCGGGGCGAAATGGCACACCGGGGCAAAACGGGATAATGAGACAAAACGCAATCCTCCGATAACTTTGGGTTGGTGGCGATGGTTGTATGTGGGGGCAAAACGGGTTTGAAAATCCGGCTGTATCGTTGGGACAAAATGGGTCATCCAAAAATTATTGGAAAATTGAGTTTTGCCCTCAATGTCCCGTTTTGCCCCGCTGTGCCATTTTGCCCCGGTCTCCCCTATGGGATGAATCTGGGAAATAAACAAAACCCATTTCCAGATTATCCTCCACCCAATAATCTTTCCCTTACTATTTCACAAACTCAATCTAATACACTTTCCCATACGACTTCTTCCTACACGCTGCTGCAGCAGAAGAACTTTCGTTCAACAGGGAGGGCAAACGGCGTGGTGTGAACGAAACAGATGGCATTACAACGACCCCACGAAGAATATCGTGATGGATCTCGTCATGTAAAATGACTCTTCCTTGCGAACAATAGCGTACGGAATGGCCGAGCATGAAACGAGTAATCGCAGATTGATCAGCGTACGTTGCGGCTTTATCACCGTAATCAGGACGACTTCCGATAAGATCGGCCGTTTCGCGCAAGATCCCGCAGCGCCAACGAACGCTTTGCGTCTATGTTGGTTGGAGAAAACGTCTTTGCCGTTGGAAACTCGAACCACTGCGTTTGATGCGGTGTCTCAACCGGAACAATGTTTCACAGACAAAACACACACACACACATCTTGGTCCCGCAACGCGTTTCGCACCTGTGAAAGCCGCCTATTCGCGCGATAACCAGGTGCGCGTGAGAACCAGTGGCTGGCGGAAGGCAAAAGGGTTGTAGCGGCAGAGAGTACCTCGTAACCGCAACGCCGGTGCAGCAGAAGCTGAAGCTGGCTTCGGTGTCTCCCGCATTTTCGTTCAACAGAGAGGGCACACGCCGAGGTGTGTTATAACGGGGGCGCGAAAACCTGCGGGATGAGAGTGCAGCTCGTAAATGCGTTGAAGCGATGGCAACTCGACGGGGTGGCTGAGGGAGGGGGGGAGGGGGGGGGGCGGCAAAGAGGATCGTGGGTGTTAATGGTATTACGTTCGTTCAAAGGGTTGCCGGACGTTTCTGTACCACGGTCATATATACACAACGTTCCTTCAATCCCGTAAGCGCCCAGCGCTCGCAATCCGGTAGTTCATCCCGCGGATCTACGGACAGATAGGGAAATCTCTATAGAACGCTCCCGTAGACTATTGTTCGGCTGTAAGAAAGGTCGTAAATGTAAATTTTCTTTCATTACGAAATAGGTGTGAAGTACCGTTACTTTTTTGCGGAAAAGTATTGAAACAAATCGTGAATCAGTGGGCGTGTCTGTGTGAAAAAAAGGAAGTGACAATATTGCAGTGTTGAAATATCGCCAATGAAGATATTTCAACATGACCTGATCGGAGCAACGAATATAACGATGTTACTATTGATAGGGTCGTGAAATCTATAGAACGTTCCTGTGGACCGTTGTTGGATGTAAGAAAAGTCGTAAATGTAAATTTTCATCGATTACGAAGTGGGTGAAATACTGTTACTTTTTTACGGCAAAATAACGAAACGGATCGCGAACATCTGGGGAAAAAAAGGAATAGGTGTGAAGTACCATTACTTTTTTGCGGAAAAGTATTGAAACAAATCGTGAATCAGTGGGCGTGTCTGTGTGAAAAAAAGGAAGTGACAATATTGCAGTGTTGAAATATCGCCAATGAACATATTTCAACATGACCTGATCGGAGCAACGAATAAAACGATGTTACTATTGATAGGGTCGTGAAATCTATAGAACGTTCCTGTGGACTGTTGTTGGATGTAAGAAAAGTCGTAAATGTAAATTTTCATCGATTACGAAGTGGGTGAAATACTGTTACTTTTTTACGGCAAAATAACGAAACGGATCGCGAACATCTGGGGAAAAAAGGAGGCGAAAATATTGGAGTGTCGAGATGTCGTCAATAAAGACCCGATAAGAGCAAAAAAATACAACTGTGTTCCCATCCCCGCAGTGTACAAGCTGTAACGACGTCTAGCTCGTCGAATCGCAGTACGGGATGGTTTCTAGTACCAGCATTTAAACGGAAGCCTGAAGAGTACTCTATACATATGTTCCGAACGCTTCGCTTTTTACGACTATTGTAGAACGGCAGGATAGCCGGACAATGAAGGGCTGCGGAGTTCCTCGAAAGAGAGGAGGAAGACGTAGACACATTCTTTCGGCTTTTTTTCTCCACCGCCCTCTCGTCTGGTTCTCTTGTCGCAGGACAGAATATCGTAATGATTTTTCATTAAGACGAGGGTGACCCGCACCCTCGAAGCGGTCCCTCCCGTCGCTTTTTTCTCACCCCGCCGTCCGAAGAATGTCCGGGTCTGGCGCGGCGAGTGGGAACTAACTACCTCGGGGTGTCTCCGCCACTTCGCTAATGGATTTCATTTAGTCATGCCCTTTATTATTGCAGATCGCCGGTAAGGGAGAGCGGGCGGGGATTGCAGCGGAGATGGAGAAGCGAAGAGGCTCGGGGACGTCTTCGAGAAATGTGTCAGACGAGGCGGACTCGAGTCTCCACAGTTCCCGAAGAGTTTTATCGGATCCCCGGGACGTTGGCCTATGCCGAACATGAACTGCGCAGGGAAGCATTCAATCGAGGCTTTCAAAGTACCGATAATTAATTCAACGCTCGACGCCCGATTCACTGATTCGTCGTTGCTTAATGCACGCGCAAGCGGACACCGTTGTAAAATTTTCCTGGATGCTCTCGAGTCGGCCGGTACACAAAAAGCTAAGTACTCCGATCGAGGAACTCGAACAGTTGAGAATTGTGCTATTTTTTTTTAACGATTTTATGGAACGAGCTGTTAACGATAAACACTTTTTCCAACTTTAGGGCAAGAATTCCTATCGACTTTTTAGCTCAATAGCATTTCAGTTCACTACAGTGATTCGGTATGAAAAGCATCTTGCAATGTCACTTGATTGAGTGAACGGCCAATGAGTGGAAGTATTTCATTCGAGAATTTTGCAAAACTAAAAGCGTGTCCGTTCCATCTCTACCGCGATCCCAGTCGCGCTTGACCGGGGTGTAGAGCGGACTTAAACCTTCTTCGGCAACTTGGAATTTGTCAGGTACGTAACTACTCTCACTCCCATTAAAACAGTGTCTGTTGAAGTCCACCGGTACACAAAAAGCTAAGTCCTCCGATCGAGAAACTCGAACAATCGAGAATTGTGCAACTTTTTGTTTGTTTTTCAAACGATTTTACGGAATGAGCCGTTATTAACGATAAACGCTTTTACCAACTTTAGCGCAACAATTTCGATCGCCTTTTGGTTCGGAAGTGTTTTAGTTCGCTACAATGATTCAGTGTCAAAAGCGTTTTAAAAAGCATCACGACCGAGCTAACGGCAATGAGAGGAAGTAATTTATTTGAGAATTTGGCAAAACTAAAAACACGTCTAACCCATCTATCCTTACCGCGCGAGTCCCGCTTCACCGGGGACTAACGCCGACTTAAACCTTCTTCGGCAACTTGGAATTGTCAGGTACGTAACTATTCCCACTCCCATTAAAATACAGTTACTGGCTGCGAAACAGACTATTACGGAAGGGAGTTCGGCTCCCTCGGAGTTACAGGATATTCCTAAATGCCTTTTAGTTTTAGTTTTTTTTTTACGATTTCATTAAGGATTAATGTTTTTTCCTACTTTGGACCAACAATTTCGATCGACGTTTGGTTGAAAAGCATTTCAGTTCACTAGGGGAGACCGGGGCAAAATGGCACAGCGGGGCAAAACGGGACTGTGAGGGCAAAAGTCAATTTTCCAATCATTTTTGGGTGCCCCATTTTGTCCCAACGATACATCCGGATTTTTAAACCCGTTTTGCCCCACGTACCACCATCGCCACCATCTCAAAGTTATTGGAGAATTGCGTTTTGTCCCATCATCCCGTTTTGCCCCGGTGTGCCATTTTGCCCCGCTCTCCCCTACAATGATTGGGTGTCAAAAGCATTTCACGATGTCACAAGATCTTCTAAACGGCCAATGAGTGCGACTAATTGGGGTATTGGGGTATCGTGTCGTTACACCGATCCCCTAAGAGTGCGAGTAATTTGTTTGAGAATTCGGCAAAACTAAAAGCGTCTCCCACCCTTCTATTCCTACCGCGCTAGTCCCGCTTCACCAGCGACTAACGCCGACTTAAACCTTCTTCGGCAACTTGGAATTGTCAGGTACGTAACTATTCCCACTCCCATTAAAATACAGTTTCTGGCTGCGAAACAGACAATTACAGGAGGGAGTTTGGCTCCCTCGGAGTTACAGGATACAGATGTTATGAGCTGAATTGCGACTCGGGTGGGGATGTTCGCTTTACAGGCACGTTCCCAGTTTCCCCCCCTTTAGATCCCGGCGCACGGGAATTCTCCCGTGGCGCGTTGGCTATAATACGCCGCGGAGTTGGAGGGCGCAAAGCCAAAGCCCGAAATAGTTGGAGTACCCGCGGATTTTGAAGTTTAGCCGGACGGCGGCCGTGCCGAGGGGAGTCGGGTCGACAAGAGGAGCGGATAGAGCGAGCTCCGTATCCGCGAGACTACAAATTTTGCATATCAATGCGAGAGAGAAAACAGGCGACCCACTTGACTCGATAAACGACGCGAGCCAACCCCAACCCCTTCCGTTTATCCCACGTTTCCCTTAAACCTCGGCAATTTCGACGATACGAAGTAGCCACGGCGAGTGACAAAGTACACGAAACCAGACTCTATAGCGATGCGTATCACACTATCCGGAGTTTGTCAGGCTTGTCTCCTCACCGTCGACTATTATTGCGCAGGAATCGCGGTGTGGGCGCGCTTCCACAGCGTTAAGTCTTCGGCCCGACGGTTTACTCTATCAACCCTCCAGCGATTCGCCTTCCCTTCCCCCGGCTTCGGTTATAGGGGGGGAGTTTTGGCATCGGGCGTACACGGGAGACTACCGCGAATGGGCGGTGTCGGCCGAAACCAAATCTCCGGCTATCCTGTATGCTAACTCTCCTCACCGCGTCCTGGGCTATTGTTTTCGAAGTCCCGCTATCTCTCAACCCCTTCGCACCCTCCGCAACCCTCCCGGTGCCTCTTGCTTTGCTCGCCGGCGAGGGGGTTGAACGTGGGGGGGGGGGAGGGGGTGGCGAACGGACACGCTGCTTATCGGTGCGGTACCGCGGCTCTTCGGCCGAGGAAGGCATTAATTCGCCGCGTCGCCTAGCGTCGCCTCGTCGTTGTCGTCGTGGTGGTAAACGACTGGCTCTCCGTACACCGGTGCGACGGGCATACATGTGGGCCTCCGTCGTCCGGATGTATAGGGCATACCCGGTGCACGACACTCGGTCGGACACGACACGTACTCGAGCAGGACTCCGCCGGCAATTATCGACGGCTCGATCGAGGCCCTCGGTCACGCTACGTGATTTAAGATCGCTTCGTAGATCAGTTAGCGTTACTGTATGTAGGCGCCGTACATCGTACGGAGGATACACGTACTGTATGTACCGCGCACGAAATGGCGATTGTATCGGGTGTGTATATATGTATATGTTGGAGGGAAGTTTTCGTACGTTATCACCTTGGGCGGATCAAATAAATTGATCATCGAGGAGATCGCGATCATGTCGGCGCGCACCGCCTGTAAGCCATGTATATTCGTCATTAATCGGCCGATCTTCGGTAAGCCTCGGTGACAAAGGATCGGGTCAATTGATAAATAAATCATTTTTGTTCTCGTGGGAGAAAAGTATAGGCGAATATACATGTTTTCGTACATTGAGTATAGTTTTCGAGAAAAACTTTGGATATCATTGATAGTTGAGTTTGAACTTTTGTACGTTATTAATAAATTGATCATCGTCGAGATCGCGATCTTATCTGCACGCCGCCTTTGAGCGATGTATATTTACTATTAATCGTTGATCTTCGGTAAGCCTCGGTGACAGAGGCTCGGGTCAATCGACAAATAAATCATTTTTATTCTCATAGAAAAAAAAAAATATATGAAAATAAATTTTTTCATATATTAAGTATAGTTTTCACGAAAAACGTTCGATAGAATTGACAGTTAAGTTAGAACTTTTAGTACGTTATTGAATAAATTGATCATCGCTGTGATCGCGATCTTATCAGCACGCCGCCTGTAAGCGATGTATATTTACTATTAATCGTTGATCTTCGGTAAGCCTCGGTGACAAAGGCTCGGGTC
Source organism: Exephanes ischioxanthus (assembly GCA_958510785.1). NCBI lineage: Eukaryota > Metazoa > Arthropoda > Insecta > Hymenoptera > Ichneumonidae > Exephanes > Exephanes ischioxanthus. Next base: position 8,799,685 of record OY294024.1, read on the forward strand.
AATCGACAAATAAATCATTTTTATTCTCATAGAAAAAAAAAAAATATATGAAAATATATTTTTTCATATATTAAGTATAGTTTTCACGAAACACGTTCGATAGAATTGACAGTTAAGTTAGAACTTTTAGTACGTTATTAAATAAATTGATCATCGCTGTGATCGCGATCTTATCTGCACGCCGCCTCTAAGCGATGTATATTAACTATTAATCGTCGATCTTCGGTGCGCCTCAGTGACAAAGGCTCGGGTCAATTGCCAAATAAATCATTTTCATCCTCAATGGAAAAAAAAGTGTACGCTACAATAATTTTTTTTCGTATATTAAGTATACTTTTCAAGAAACAACTTTGGATAGAATTGATAGTTAAGTTTGAAGAGGTAATGCAGTATAATTTGCATAAAAGTTAAACTTGGCTCGAAGTTTGTGTACCGTCACGTACGCTTTGGAGTTACAGGCTGCGGGGGCCGGCACGAGTTTCCGTCTTCAGATAAATATACATACACATATATATATATACATATGTATTATCTATGTACATGTATATATCTATAGAAACTATACAATATCCTCCTACCGGATTAAACAATATAATAACTCGGTCGCACCGTCGCAGACAGGAGAGGAGGTTCGGCCCCGCGGTGGCTTCGACCGCGGGGAGTTCGACTCCCGTCTCGGTTCGCCCAGAAATTCCTTGACGCTATCCCAACTTCTCGGGATATTTGAGTTTGGATAGTTAGGGTCGCGCGCGGAGGGACCCCGCGCACGAACTAACGAGCAAATATCATTAACGGCCTCGAAATATCGGGGAAGGGGGTGAGCCCGATGGGGGTGAGCGAGGGTTGCTCGCCGCGGCGGCGGCGGCGAACGCGGTGAAGAGCGCTAAAGGGAATATAGACTACCGCGTTGAGCCTGCCGCTCCGAGCGAGACGAGGACCCGGATGATCCCACCGGCGTCTTGTTCGCCTCAACTTTTTAATAGGTCCGCGGACTTTCGCGATGTTTGACGAGGTACCGCGTTACTGGCACACGAAAATTTTCACGATAAAGCCGAACCGGCCGAAAGGGGACGGGGACGTAGATGAGGAAGATCAGGGAGAGGGGGGAAAAAAAGGGAGGTGGAAGAAGAGCGGTTCGGTGTGGAGGAAGACGTAAGCGTAAAAGCGTTATGAAAAGGGGCGACCCGGAGGGAAAGGACAGTTCACCGTAGCGAGTTGGGTGGAAAGCGGAGGGGAGAGGACTGCGCATGTACGTGCCTCGGCACACCCGTTGATTGAAACACCACCACGTGGATATTTAAATCGCTGCAAAAGTTTCCGAATAAATTTGTATGCTAAGGCACTTCGGGTCTGGCGTGTGAGCGCGGCTTGCGCGCTTCTTCTCTCTCACTCTGGTTGGAAAATTTCACGACTTTCTTGGTTTTTTTTTCAATTTTTTTCTCCTTCTTTTTTTAATCCCAATTTGCCTAATGAGCTCGCGCGCCGTGGCTATCAGAGGCGGGGTGGAAAAAAAAAATATAGTGTCGAACTGTCTGTGTACAAATCGCGAATTATTGAATCTGTTACGCGGCTCCCGTCGGACGATACGTGCTTGTTTGGGTATCGGGGATTCGTTCGAGCCTACATATGACACGCGCAAACTCTTCGCGGTGCCAGGCAATGACGCGATAACTGCACCTCGATAACTGACACACTCATTAGCGCTGTCATTTAAGGAAATTAATGATAAATGCGAAAAAAAAATTCCGAAGTATATTCTGTTCGGCGATAATGTATTTTCGAAATATATTTCGTTCGGCGAAAATGTATTTTCGAAATATATGCCGTTCGGCGAAAATGTATTTTCGAAATATATGCCGTTCGGCGAAAATGTATTTTCGAAATATATTCAATTCGGCGACGACACATTTTCGAAATATATTCAATTCGGCGAAAATATATTTTCGAAATATGTTCTATTCGGCGAAGATATATTTTCGAAATATGTTCTATTCGGCGAAAATACATTTCCGAAGTATATTTCATTCGGCGAAAATATATTTGATATATCACCGACATATGGGACGTAAAAGTCCGGAAACGGATGGAACAGCTACGTATCGTCGATTGCTGAAAATGCCAATGAAACTATTTGAACCCTTCACAGTAGCGAGAATTGTCGCCAGACTTCTGTGCACGAGGAGGTCGATGGCTGATGCACTCGTGAGAAGCCATGTACGGCTAAATCCTACGTACAATGTAGTAAAGCACTATACACATAGAGCCATATATATACGGCTGTAATGGTACACAGTAGTTGAGACGGACCCGGCAGTGTCTACCGAGGGAACGTACGGGTGTACACACAGTCGCGAACTGAACAAAGCCCGACAATGACGACGACAACGACGACGACGAGGGCGTGAGAGGCCTCCGAGTGCAACGTGTATGTGTAACTGCACGAGAAACAGTCGGTTGTCGCCTCTGACTTTCCGGGTTAGACGAGGTCGAGAGGAAAGAACAAAATTACGGTACAGTAAAGTAACACGAAACAGACACCGGGACAGAGAATTTCTTTCGCCACTTCGTAACCGGTTATCCGCAATACACTGTCACGAAATGTTCGAGTGCTTTTCACATACCGTTTTTTTTTTTTTTTTTTAACTTTGAGAGAAAACATCTTTTCGAGATCTCTTCCAGAGACGTTGCGAACAGATCTTTGGGCTTGTTCTATGAGACTCGAGAATCATAGACGTGACGAGTCCAGTTGCAATACGACTCTAGACTCATCGCTTAAAAAAAAAAAAAAAAATGTTCTGCTAGAGAGTCTCCTCGGTGCATTATACGTGTATTCCATATCTCAAGGTGGAAACTAAGTGGATAAATTACAAATAATTCTCGAGAGGTCGGGACAACCTTTGGTCTCGCCTACGACCATTGCCGGATCGCACGAAGGCTGTCGTAACAGCATAGAGGCGGTCCGGCGATCCGTTAATCGCGATAAACAACATGAGAAGCCGAACGCGTGAGGGGGAGGACCCAGGTTGATACCGGCAAGGCGGCTTCGAAGTGTCGACCAGCGACGTCAAGATGACAGGGATTTGTCCTGTCTCGTCAAAACAGAACGATCGAGACTTTCAACCTTAAAGCGGGTCCAAAAATTTTGTTTTTTTAGTTCGATTTATAGGTAAGGTTTCCAGATTTTTTTCTCGGGCCAACCCGGTATTTGATGACGCTCGCTTACTATATGTGTGCGCACATTGTTGGTGAAGCAGGCTGGGGTATTCGCCTTGTTATTAATTAGATCGAATCTAATTTCATCTTTAAGTCTGGTCCAGAAAAGTGTTTTAGTGCAATTTATAGGTAAGATATCAAGATTTTTCCTCCGGCCAGCCCGGTTCATGACGACGCTCGCCTACTATATGTGTGTGCACATAGTTCGTGAAGCAGGCCACAGTACTTGCCTTGTTACGTCGAAGCAGAAGGGTCGAGTTCACTTTCATCCTTACAGCTGGTCCAGTATTTTGTTTTTTGGGGTCAATTTGTAGATAAGATTTCAAGATTTTTTCCTCAGACCAACCCGGTTCATGGTGACGCTCACTTACTACATGTGTGCGCACATCCTCGTGAAGCAGGCTGGGGTATTCGCCTTGTTATTAATTAACAAGATTAGATCGAATCTAATTTCATCTTTAAAGCTGGTCCAGAACACTTTTTTTTTTTGTGCGATTTATAGATAAGATCAAGATTTTTCATCTGGACAACCCGCTGCATGCTGACGCTCGTCTACAATACGTGCGCCCACATAGTTCGTGAAGCGGGGTCCTTGTATGGTCGAGATGCCTTGAAAGCATCGCCAATATTGTGGCATCGGATGTCCACGAGTGGCTCACCCGGATCTCAGATTACATCCACTCGCTTCGTGAGTCGCCTGCGAACCCCATAATACTCGTGATATAGCTCGATGAACAACGCACCCGCCGATCGGCACTTCCCATCGTAATGGCACTGTTTGGGATCGAAACACCGACGTGGATGCGGACCCAACTGCAAGTAATAGTCCAGTGTGCGGCGACCAACCAACCCTTCTTGTCACTTCGTGTTTCCCTTTCGCTTCATCCGATTATCCGACGTGTCTCGCCGCTGCCCCCGGAGCTCCGAGATAAAGGAAGCCATCGAGATTCTCGATTGAGATCGAGTGGGACGTCGCGCGGCGTCGGAACGTCGGTAGTCTCGAAACATGACCGGACAGAAATCTCTCGTACCGGAGTGGATGTTTCTTAGCTTATGGCAAAAGAAAAAAAAGAAAATGCCATATGCGAGAGAGATTTTCCCTTGATTGAATCCATTAAAAGGGTTCAAAGCTGAACGTCCATCGCCGCCATGCGATAAGCGAACGGAAGGCGATACCAGATTTAGAAAAAGCCAACGTCATCGAGACTAAATTTCGATCGCGCCTGATGAGGAATCAACAATATGCTAATGGAAATTCGATCAATCAGTTCGAACGTCGTCGATCAATAAATTTTTAGGTAATCGAACATATTTAATTTCTCGCGGAAAGTCGTTACAGCTTCTGTGATTTAAGATCGCTTCGTGGATCAATCAGCGCTACTGTAGGGATGAGCGGGGCAAAATGGTACAATGGAGAAAAACGGGGCAGAAAATCCAGATGTATCGATTGGGGCAAAAGGGGGAACCAAAAATTGTGGGAAAATTGTGGCCCACTCGTACCGGAGTGGATGTGTCTTAGCTTACGGCGACAGAAAATGCCACACGAGAGAGCGGATTTCCCTTGATTTCACCCATTAAAAGGCTCGAGTTAAACGTCCATCGCCGCCATCCGATAACCGAACGAAAGTCGATACCAGACTTTAAAAAAAAGCCAACGTCATCGAAATTAAATTTCGACTTCACCTAACGAGGAATCGAAAAATTTGCAAATGAAAATTCAATCAATCAGTCCGTCGATCAACCAATTTCGACGTAATCCAAAAAATTTCAGTTCCCTCGGAAAGTTGGTATAGGTGGGTCGAGGGTGGGGGGAAGTAATTACCGGAGTGCATCAGCGCTTTTGAAGTTCAATCGAACAAGTCAATTATAACGGCGAACGAATTTCTCGCGAGGCTCGACGAACCGCGACTACCGATTAAAACTCACCCTCCTCTTCTCTGTTTTTTTTAATCTATATTTTATTATTTTCCATTTAAATCAATTCCAGCATTCGGACACAACCACGATTTTCAAAGCCGCACCAGTTTACTTTCATCCGGAAGACTCGCAGGAGCTCAGAGACTTTACCCGATTTTGCAAAACTCGTCAATCTAGACGTTCGAATTTGATTTCTCTCTGTGTAATCGGAGGGAGGGGGGGGGGGGGGGGGGTTGCAGCGAAAGGGCTTGCTCTGCGTAGCTCCCTCGTCATCCGGGACTCCGGCTGCAGCCGGCTCCGCTCTCTCCTCGATCCTTCCCGGTCGACGAGAAACGCGAGAGAAAACGTTGAATATTCAAGAGGCGTTCGTTCGACGAATGGGTTATAGGTGGAACGCTTGCGCGGGCGTTTCGCCGAGCGACGTACAACGTCGCGGTATGATCGAGAACGTCGAGCCATCCCGTCTATATAGACTCGCCAGCGCATTGCCTACCGCCACATCCCGTCCAACGTGAAAACGCGCTTCCACATGCCCCTAGCCGGAGGGCCTTCAGATTGCACTCGCGTTGGATTATCATCCCCCCCCTCTCGTCCCTCTCAGCAAAAGTCGAGGAAATTAGCTCCCTCCAGTTTTAATATCCGTTTTATTTTATTTCAAGCAACGCCACTGCCAGGTTAGCTATATAGGCGATATATACATAGAGACGTTGGATTTCAATGGATTCGCATTCGCCTTCTCGCTCTCGGCCTTTCGATCTCATCGGAATCGTATACTAATACACCCTTCTTCAATCCGCACCCTCTGTTTGGCTCTATCACTTCCAGCGAGAGGGGGGGGGGGGGGTGGGGGGGTTGCATGCTCTCATCCACGAGTCATCTCTGCGCAGACTCTCTATCCACTGTTCTCATCCCTCAGAGCCCGGTGTCCCATATTTCTTGAAAGGATCGACGGTAACGTGGACACGAATCGAGTCAATTTCCTACGCAGGAATTATAAGCAGCCCCGGGAAGAAGATTCAATTTTCTCATCTATCCGAACGACGATATTACAAGCGCCTGTCCGCCCGCTTGACTGCACACTCGCCTCTGCCTCGAGCCGGCTCATCTCCATAGCCGCTCCGGGACACTCGACAACCAACCCTGGTCTGGTGGGGGGGAAAAAAAGAGCGAAAATGAATCGATCGTTTGCCACGGTTCGTATCGGCTTTCTTCCATTTTTCCACCCGTTGTGGACTATCCGCCATTCAACTATGGCAGAACTCGGTATTGGACGAATGAGCTTCATCCTTAAGTATTTCTGGAAGTTCGCCGTTCATTTTTAGACTGTAAATACCGCTCGCCTCCGCCTCGAACTAGCTCATCTCCATAACTGCTCCGAGTCACTTGACAACCAACCTGGGTCTGGTGGGGGGGGGGGGGGGGGGGGGGGGGGGATGAGCGAAAATGAACCGATCGGTTGCCAGGGTTCGTATCGACTTTTTCCATTTTTTTTCCACCCCCTGCGCCCAATCCGTCATTTATCAAGGCAGCGAATCCGGTATCGGATGAATATGTTTCATACTTAAGTGTTTCTGAAAATTCGCCGTTAATTTTACACTGTACATACTCTTCGTCTCGCCTGTAATTTATCTTTCCTATTACTCAATCTTTACGCTGAAAGTCGCGAATATACCGAGAGTCGCTCGGTGCGCTGCAATTTTTCATCTTCTATTACTTGATTTTCAAAGTCTACTCAAAAGAAACTCGCGTACTTGAGAAATATGAACGTAAAAGTAAATGCAAGCTGAAGATTGAAGTACCTAAAACTCAAATTTCAAGATTATTACCAAAGTCGATTGGATTAATGAAAAGTCGCCGTGAATTTAAATAAAGCATTGTTTTCCTTAAACGATTATTTGCTTCGATCTGTTCAAAAAGTATCGATTCGAACATTTTTGTTGTACCAACCAAATAACGCGCTTTGCTTAATCCAACAATTTATGTTTCTCAGTGTACGACAGCGAACCCGGTTTTGCATGAATATGCTTCATCCTTAAGGGTTTCTGAAAATTGGCCGTTAATTTTACATCGTAAATACTGTTCGCCTCGCCAGTAAGGTTTATCTTTACGACTGCTCAATCTTTACAGCGCAAGCTACGAGTACACCAAGAGTCGCTGCGCTGCGCTGCAATTTATCATCTTTTATTACTCGATTTTAAAAGTCCTCTTAAAAGAAACTCACGTACTTGTGAAATATGAAAGAAGAATTTAAGGTGAAGTTTGAAGTACCGAGAACTCCAATTTCGAGGGCTTTACTGTCGATCCGACAGTATCGCTTGGGCCCTTTGTGTCGCGCGGAGAGTACAACGAGCTTCTGATGTTTCGTCCAATTGGGAATAAGCTGAAACGGAAGTCCGTTGCACGGTCACCGGTTCACTCGCGATAAGGAAAGTAAAGGATTAAGGTCCAAGACAAAGTGAACTGGGAACTTCTGGGAAACTCGCTGCGGGGACGCGATTCGAGCGTTTGAGGTATCGCGCTGCTGTTTGAACTTCCAATTATCCATTCGCAGTGTGCACCGGACGCCCGAGAAGCCAAAGCTTTTCTTAGCGAAAATTTCCATCGCCCCGCGATCCTGCAACTCTCGGCGAAATAACAGGGCGAGGTATTATCAAAAAAAACAAGAAAAAAGTTGTGAAACAAGAAGAAAAATATAGGGTAAGGATAAGAAGAGTTAGGAAGAACCCGAGAGAACTTCTCAGCTCCTCTTTTGGGTCACGAGAACTCGAGTGATCTTCTTCATCCTCGGGCGTTCCGAATTATGTTCCTTTCCCGAGCTTTCGCCAGCGCGAGAGGAAAAACAGGGTCAGAAGTGACAGCGAACAGTAAACAATCGCATTAACTCCCGTCGTATTTAAGCTTGTACCGACTTTCCCGCTTTCATTCTCAAGGTACCGCGTTAGTTCCGTCGATCAGGAGGGCTCAACGACGGGAAAGCCGCAGAGTGCGACAAATAGAACGGAAGAGCGCGGAGACGTGAGACTCCGATTGAGGACATACACGTAGGTCGGAGAGCGGGGCAAAATGGACCATTTTTTTAAACCCATTTTCCCTAGGACATCAAAGAAACCAAAGTCTGGTCTCAAGCGGAGAACGCGTGATCCGTTTTGCCCCGGTGTTCCGTCTTCCCCTGCGCCCCTCGCGACCCGCACAAAAGAGAGAATGCAGAATGGAACAGAACAGTGGAAGACGAGCGAGGGAAAGACGAGGAAGTACAGTAGACAGTAGGGCGCTAATGAGATCCAACCAGTCTGGTTGAGAAGAGGATCCAACCCAACAGTGCACAGAGAGAGGTCTGAACTCGAATTTCCTTGAACGAAGCCGACTCGGCGAGCCCCCAACGAGTACGGTACCCTCCGCCAGAGAAACCCTGTCGCCTCTATACCCTATCCACCCCTGTTTCGTCGTAGTTAGCATAATTCTGTTTATGAAACTCCCAGGGTTCTCGCGCGTCTTCTCCGCTATCTCACAGTCTCACGCTTGCGCCCCCGAGACCCTCACTTCGTTCGATCCTCACGGTGGTTCTCCCTATCCGCGTCACTCCTTCGTACCCGGAGTTCCCTTCCTATCCGCATTTCCGGCACCGTCGCTCTCTATCTTCCACTCCGGCTCTCCACTTCCTTAGCCAGGCAAACTAAACGTATTGCTGGCGTGCTTTGAATCCGATTTAATCTCGACGATGGGGGGCGGCGGGGAGGAACGGGTGGCGCGGAGAACGGCATTCGACGACGCTTTTCGAGTACTCGGGGACCCCCTGTCGACGTCGTTGTTGTTACTATCTCGTCGCGGTTCGCTGCGGTGGTAAAAAAAAAAAAAAAAAAAAAAAAAAACGAAGCAATTCCGCGGTGAGAATTTGCTCGACGAGACCATCTTTCTCTTGTTTCTCTTCGACCATGGTTCCAATATTTATCTTCGCTTTCTTCAGGATCTTTACATTCCCACCGGTGGAAACTCTGTTTTAATACAATGGCAAAACGAAAAAGCCCCCGGCGAGATGGAACCATTTTTTACCAATTATCCGCGGAGCATGTAAAACGAGGTCTCTCGAATGGAGGGTCGGATTTGCCCCGAGGTTCCGTTTTGCCCCGCTCTCTCATATCCTCCCAACAGCCAGCCGGAGGGATTGTTTCTGCGGTTACCAATCACGAACCATCCTTTTTGTTCCTCTGTATAGTTTCTATCAGTTATCGTCAGATGCGCGCATTCGCGTCAGTCCGACGGATGCACTCGAATGAAATTGGCCATTTCGCTGCGGCGATGACCGGACAGCCATTCGGTGAATTTCGTTTTTTTCCCTAGACATCCCGCCACTGATTTTTTTTTTTTTTTCCGCTACGTTGATATCTCGAATGTATCATTTTGCGACGGATCACCGAGCGATTTTCGACCCAAACGGTTATCGGGAGGCAGCGATCGTTCGATATCCGCGCAGACGAAACACAACTGCGCACGGCGGCGGATGAGGTTGGCGGAGGTGGCAGGCTGTCCATAATTCGCGGGTATAACTGACGTGACCCGGATCACCTGCAGGTGGTCCCGCGGGGCTTCCGGGGTTTACCGAGCGCGGCAACGGTGAATCTGAAGGGTGGGCAAGTGAGCGAGCCGAGGCACGCCGTAGGAGAAGCCCAGGCAGCTTCTGGGTTTCCGGGGAATCCCCGAAGTGCGCTCGACATGCCTCGCATAGCATAACCGGCATAACAGTCGTATTATGCCGTCCGCTCACGGACGTCTGCCGGACGCTTAATGCGTGTCTAGTATAGTGGTGCGGGGGCCCTCGAACTGCATCCACCCACACCTTCGACCCCGAACCAGGCACACCGACGCGGACCCGAAGGGAGCTCCCGGTTGAGCTGCAGCGCGCATCCCGCTACGTCCCGACACACCGGTCCATAACGCACTCCATGCAGTTACTACTCAAGCCGCGATGCAAATGTGCTCCGGCTCGAATCACCGAAGGAATGCGGCGAGCTCCCGAGGATATAACGTATATACATTAAAGAGCAATACCTCCGCTCCGTACACCGCAGCGATATTACATCGCAATAGTACGAGGCACAAGGTCCGCAGGGGCGGTGTACCGCACTCAGTGCGGCGTACATATCCCGACACGTGTATGCTGCATTACGCGCTACGTGTACACCGAATCCCAACGGTAGCCGAAGACTCCTTTGCAGTGCGGCTGCTGCTTGTGCTTCTGGTGGCTGTAACAGTACCCGTGCGTTACACCGGTCAGCTCCCCCAATTGGAGCCTGGGATAGAGCGCGTGAGGGATGGCGCATTCCATGCGTATCCGTTTCTGCTTTATGAGATGCTCGGTGCAGTTGCACTGCGTTAGCGGGGTGGGAGTCAGGGTCCTTTGCTGCGAATACGTGTCGCGGTTGCTGGGTCGGTGGGCTTGTGTGCGAGCGTTTACAAATAGGATGGGCGAGTGTACGTACGGTACAATATGCCGTTAACCAAATCGTCGTTTGGTATGCGTTTGAGTAGAGGGCCCGGGGCTGGGAGACACGGAGCCGAGGGAGGTTGCGCGGAGTCTCCGGGTGGCAGAAGCAATAGGCAGCCAGAATCAACCGGCAGCGCGGCCTGGGGTGGGCTATGGTTAGGCTTGACCACTGGTCGGGTCATTCGGTTCGGACAGAGAACATCAGTGCCGCGTAGACAATGACGATGACGTGATTATAGCCAGTTCGGCGTAATATCTCTGGACCGCTTTGGTCACAATAGGAAATCGCGTATCGCTCGCGGTCTGACCAGCAGCACGGGGTGAGAGAGGGAGATAGACGGGAATTCTGCAGCTTGGTTACGCCCTCTCCGCTCCGCGAGGCGGCAGCACTGGACTGCCATTGTGGTATCGGTCCGTAGTGCGTCCCACCGCAGCTACAGTATATCGCCGAAATATGTATTATCGGTGGAATTTCGGGTACCGCGAGCGATACTGGACTTCCGGCGGAGACCAGGACTCCGAGAGTTCTACCCATTTGTGATTGTCAGGCCGGGAGCCGGAGGGCTCTGGACGCGATATATTCCACCTGGTGCATGCAACCGTGTCCGGCTTGCATTCGGGGAATGAGCGAGCGACGACGGAAGTGTGTGCAACGCGGTGCGATTGTGTCGATGAAATCGAATCGAATAACCGTAGCGTCGACGCTCGACGGGAAAGACGGACGGGCGTGAATGGAAACTTCTCCGATCCGGACTCGGCCGAGCCCCCCCCCCCCCGACCCCCCCCCCCCCCCCGGTGCCCTCGTTGCTTCGACGTGTTTCTCGTTTACGGTGTGTGTAACCCACTGCACCGGGGGAAAACTCGTCGGGGAAACTCCGCGCGGTGTGACGGATCGAATTATCGAGACGATTAGCGAGAACGGGGAGGTACGTGCTCGCTGACTATGGTCCATCGGGCACCGGCGCTGTACCGTATAGCTACAATCAATTGGACCTGCATTGAACACTCCATCGAGTCTGTTCAATTTTCGTAAAAAAAAAAAGAATCAACAAAAAAATTGCCACCGGAGATGTGCACACCGGTTTGTTTGCGATGCAACGAAATCGAAGTAGCTTTCGAAGCGAATGATTGGATGCGACCCATACCAATCGGGATTGGGAATTATTGTGACGTTGGCCCGACGAAGGCACAACTGAATCGGGCATTTATTTATTGTTGTTATTATTTATCAAAAATAGAGCTCTACGAGCAACATTCCTTGAGAGCCAACACAGGATACAAATGATCCAGACCAAGAGGCAATGCCAAAAGCGCATGAATCACAAAGCGATAATCATATGACGCATATGGCAACAATCATGAGGGCTCATATAAAGTAGACTAAGTACTCGAAGTAGGTATTGAAGTATCCATTACTGAGTCAATGTCCAGTACTCACAAATTGACCTATTAAGTTCTGTCAGAACTCGATACGTCAGTACTCAAGAACTACCGAGCACTCGGCACTTGAAGTACTTGCCACTACCATACGTGATTCAAGTACTTAGGGTATTTGACCATTTCCATTTACCTGCAGAACTGGGCAAATGCACTGAGTAGTTCAAGTATGTATCGAAGTATCAAGTACTGACTCAGTGTTCAGATCTCACAACTTGAACTATTAAGTTCTGTCACAATTAAAGAACTACCCAGTGCTCGGTACTTCGAGTTCTTGCTACTTCAATACGCAATTCAAGTACTTAGGGTATTTGGTTAGTTCTGCATAACTATACCCAGACTAAAAGCTACTGTATCTGAATCGCGTCACGACCCACCACCACCATCAAATACCTATAGCAACAGCCGCGAAAAACCTCTGGCTCAATGTGAACCAATGAGATCACGGCAAAGGGGATTCGAGAAGAAAACATATATGGAGAGCCGCACACGCGAAGAGTGTTTCATCTCGAAGCGTCTGAATGAAATTCGACGTGACCCAGATCGAGGGGAAATACCGGCGCGCCAAATCCGTCGTTCTATCAGCGATGCACTAAATCGGTGAAGCGATGGCACCCGTTCCCGTCACTTAGCGCGATTACGTTCGTTCGGCTAAAGCCTGATACAGCATAGAGGACTGCAAATACAGCGTTAGGAGAGACGGTATAAGCCGGAGGTTCAACCGCGGTGTCCCGTGTACCGCGGGCGCGTACGTGGGAGCCACACCGGCTTGAAGATTGTGCGTTGCGGCGATGGATGGAATCCGGAGAGACACGTACGTGTCTTGACACGGGCTGTGGGCGTGTGCGAGATGGAACGGAGATGGAGAACGCCGGGAAAGCCGGATGGAAAAGCGAGTTCGCAGTATGCTTCGTCAGGCAGTAAAGTGAAGTCTTCCACACCGCGTCTTCCCGGCTCGCTGTGTCTACTCTTCGCCTCCTTCACCTCCACACCTTCGTCCATTAATGGCAAGGCTTTATCATCTCGCGCGAAACCTCCCCACGTAAGTGTACTACAATAATAGTTCTATATACGCGGCAACCGTACGTTGAACCCGCACAGGAGGGGGCGCCGTCACGTCGACATCCGCCTTGCAATGTTGGTCGTCGCGCAGTCAAGGTGGCTTCGAACCTACATCGAGGCGCGAGGGAAATTCGAGCGAGGAACTCGCGCCAGAGCGAAGAGACCCCGAGGAGGAGTAGTCTCGTCGTCTTGAATAAGCGCGTCTCACGACCGCCTGTCATCACCAATTATAACCCATTCGGTCTGCCACCGGGTTAAATTATCTGTAGTCAGGGGCTTGCTTGGGCCAGCATGCGAGGAGCCGCACCATCCGACCTAGCTGAGTCGTCTACAGCCGCCTCCTTCCGCACGTCCTCTGCCAATGGCGCAATTGTGCTCATGGCGTAACGTCGTACGCCTCCGAGGCTCTGTGTGTGCACTGGGTACGAGCGTCATCAGATTCTGGTTCTCCGGCATCTCGGCGACGCCGAGGCAAAGCTGTTTTGCTGTGACTCATCCAGACTATCCGTGGCTTTCTCACCCGATCCCTTTGTCCGCGTCTTTGCTTCCCTCGGAAAGATTCACCGCTTTTGATTATCTTGGCAGTGGTCATGGCTAACTTTCTACTGTGTTGGACGCTGTTCTATGCGCACGGGGAATTATGAGCTGGGGGAACGCGCTGTGATGAATATGGCGGACCGATTTGATATGGAAAAGCCCCACGCAAGAACTGTGGTCGGTATTCACCGATTTTATCATACGAAACGTAGCCAACAATTCTAATGAGCAACTAGGATCGGTGCATCTGATCTAAATGTCGAAATCTCGAATAAACTCTGTTATTTTTAATCGCGTAACCTTTTCCGATCATATTATGAGTTGGGGAACTTGCGGTGATGAATATGACGGATCGATTTGAGCACTGAATTTATCCTACGAGACGTAGCAAGCAATTGTAGTGAGTAACTAGGATGGGTTCTTCTGATCTGGATCTCGAAACCGCGAATAAACCTTCATTTAGAATAAACCCTTTTGTTTTTAATCACGCAACCTTTTCCGATCATATTATGAGTTAAGGAATTTACGGTGATGAATATGACTGATTGATTTAAGCACTGAATTTATCCTACGAGACGTAGCAAGCAATTGTAATGAGTAACTAGGATGGGTTCTTCTGATCTGGATCTCGAAACCGCGAATAAACCTTTATTTAGAATAAACCCTTTTGTTTTTGATCGCGTAACCTTTTCCGATCATCCTTTGTTCGATTGCCCGGTAGGGTTTAGTCAGTCAGTCCACCCAATTGCCTTCGGCCTCCGCGGACGGTTTTCCCTCCACCCCACGCAGACTGCACAAACGTTTGGTATGGCGATTTTTTTTTTTTTTTTTTTGCTCCCTCGTCGTTGTCTCTGCGAAACAAATCGCGCATATCGGCCATTTCAAAGTAACTCGTCACGCGCCGAGCGCCACTCCAAGCCCCGGCCGAGCAAGCACAATGGCTCTTGATTATCATTGTTGTTTCGCACCCTTCCGCCGATCGGCGTGCGGGGAGGGTTAAAAAAAAATAAATAAATACCGTGAAAACTGCTGCGCTGTTTCGCGTGAAGCATCGCGCAGTGTACGTGCCGCGCGCCTACTCGGATATCACCCCTCGGTAAAATAGGCAACGCGAGAGCGGGGCATGGAAAGCACGTGGGTGTCGGCAAACGATCCCAATGGAATGCGTGGGATGAGTGACTGTACTCGATGTTTTCACCCCTTGCACTTTTCGATGTTTCAGCAAGCAGGGGCTGCATCGAAAAATCCGTAAGCGTTCCTCGTTGTGCAACCACCCTCGCTCCGCCGAATCGCCAGACACACCCGAGCAACCCCTTTTGTACACGTACACGCGTTCAGCGCAGCGGCACGGCGGCGAGAGCGCGTGAGCATTATTTGATCGCTTTCGGGAAGTGCTGGCGATGCTTGCATCGTAAATAATAAAAAAAAGAAGATGAAAAAAAAAAAAAAAATCACAACCACTATAGATAAAAGCCAGTCATGCCTCGCTCCAATTTTCCTCTCACCCTACGCAGCTTCCCAACGCGCATCCTTCGATTTCCAAGCATATCTCTTTGATTGCAACGATCGCGTCCAGTCATTCCACATTCAATGGAAGATAATGACTCCCGTTTCGATTATACTCTTCCCCCTCTCTCCCCCCCCCTCTTTGCCTCGTCGATACTACCTTCTTGCATTGTATTATTATTATCCGCTCCCTCCGCACATTTTCTACGGCCGGCGAATCGAAGATGTGCGAGTCGATGGAAAGGTTCTCGCCCGGAACGACGATGACTGGGCATCGGATTAATCTGCCGTATTGCCGCGGCTCGGTGTTGTTCGATTGAAATGTTTTTTTTTGTTTTTTCTTTTTTTTCTCTATTCGCTTTTTCAATAACTTTCTTTCACCGTGCCACAACGAATGTCGCGTCTCATTCTGTTCGTTGACGGTGCGCTTTTTTTTTTTTCTTTAGCTTCGTCTTGTAATATCGGAAGTGCAGGTCTTCTTCCAGCGGTTGTGCCAAGCATCGGATGCGGCATCGGGCTTCTTGCGCGGTGTTTCCTACTTCTGGGTACAGCGACATAGCTCACAGCGGCGGGGGCGATTCTTTCTGATATATGATTTTTATGATTGTATACAATTTTTAGTATTATATACCATTTTTATTATTATGTATAATTTTTATTATTATATATAATAAAGTGTCTTCCGGAATCGTGCATGGGAGAATGGTAGTTACGTAGGAAAAGTCCGTAGGAAGTAAAGTTTAAGTTAAAAATGTTTTAAATTAAATTAAAGCAAAGTTAACATGAATGAATATTTACTGTTTTTCTTGGTTTTTCAATTGAAAGATTTAAGTATTTTCAAGACATATTTCTATATTGAATATTGGTCAAGGAGAAGTCCGTCAATAAACGAACAATCAACAATAATTTATATCATTCATATTATTATAAATAATTTTTATTATCATACATAATTTCGATTACTTAATATTTTTCTGAAATATGAACGAATGGTTTGATGTTGCTACATGCGATTGCTTCGATGCCATGCTCCAGTGTACTTCGAGCGTCCGTTATCACGAATTTTCCACGGTTTATTGGTACGGTAGAATCAACCGTGTATTTTCCGCGAAATGCCGAGGCGGCACCTCGAACGAGCCGCCGACAGCGGCACCGACTTCACTCGAAAGACCGGAATAAACCCGCGCACGAAACATTAACGCTCCGTTATAAAGTATTCTCACATATGACGAGTAATACGCGTGTGCGCGTGTGTGTGCGTCGGCCCATGCGGATATCTCGCACTGCAGTGCGAGTCAGACTAGAGTCACTAGACGCCGAACACTCTACATAATTAACTGATTAAACGAACTTACCTGTAAGTGAAGTTCTATCATAATTGTATGAAGCGCCTCTTCCGAAAGATCAATTCGTAGTACCCCTACTTTACACCGATGTCGCCACAATTTTCATAGCTAAAGTAAAAACTTTCGCCGCCGTCTTCGCCACCACCGCGGTTAGCGTTCCTCATTTATTTCAAAGCTCTGCCGTAACTCACTTAGGGTATTTTACTACGTTAAATAAAAAGGGAACAAGGGTGGGACTGATCTTTCGGAAGAGGCGCTTCATACAATTATGATAGAACTTCACTTACAGGTAAGTTCGTTTAATCAGTTAATTGTATTCGCGCCTCTTCCTTCAAGATCAATTCGTAGATGTTTAAAGGTTGTTACGGCAGAAAATATAAGTAATGTATGCTGAAAAATATTTTTATTCTTAATAACATATAGATAGCATTCTTGCATAACTCTAACGTATAATGCGAGGTAAAGAATATCTCTTTCTTAGGCATCCAGTATTGACCTGGCAAACTGACTTTTGTCGTGCAAAATGGGACGATCGTAAAACTTTGCGAATGTTGCAGAGTTCTCCGTCCACCCCGCCGTTTTACGGATTACGTCTACGTTAACTCCGTTTCTTTTTGCCGCTGAAGTTGACGCATGTCTAGCGCTATGAGCGGAAAAAAGATTGGTATCAATACCACTATTCTCGAGCGTCTTCTTTAACCAGCGACTTAGAGTCTGCGTGGTTACCACCTTGTGTGGTTTCTTAAAGGAAATAAACAATGTATCTATGGATTGACGTAAATCTTTGGTCCTCGAGATGTACGATTCTAAAGTTGCCGCTGGGCAGATCGTCGCATTCTTATGATAAAAAGGTAACAGTAATAAAGGTTGGTTTTTTCCTGTTGCCGTTGTTTTAATCCGATCCGGAATCTTAATCTCGATTGCAGTATCAGTCTTCCGAACATTCACAATCTTTATCAGACTGAGAGTCTGCATTCTATGCCCTGTAACAAGGGCTAACAGAGTAACCAGTTTTTGAGACAGTTGTTCTAAGGAAATCTCCTCGTTAGGGTACAATCGCGATAAAAAATCTAGAACTATCTTTGGATCCCATGTTTCGTCGTACTTCGGAAGTGATGGCCTCAATTTGGCAACCCCCTTAAAAAAACGTCTAATCCTATCATCCTGACCAATTTCGGGTCCGAAAAGAAACGCCATACCGGAGCGATACGAGTTCAGAGAGCCGTGGGAAGCACCATTTTTATACTCTTCCGTTAGGAACTCGATAACCGATTTTACAGTACCATTGAACGGCTGTACGCTCTTCTCCCTACAAAATTTCCACCATTTCTTGAATGCACAATCGTATTGTTTTCTTGATGAATCGCTGAGAGACGAAATCATCATGGGTATCGATTCTCTCGGAATATCCCTCAGTTCGAAGGCTTTCCGCATAACCTCACTGCCACCAGGGTAGTCTTCCTCCATAAGGGGTGCGGTTCTCTATTGATGGATCGTAACAGATTTATATTTGGTTTAAAATAAATCGGCTTAGAATCACACAACGCCTGGAATAACGGAAACCAAGGTTGCGATGGCCAGTACGGTACAACAATTATCCCCCTAGAGCCCTCGGATCTGACTTTTTGTAACACGCGCAGTATTACCGCAAAGGGCGGAAACGCATAAAAAAAATAAAGATTCCAGTCAATTGTGAATGCATCGACTGCATATGACTCCGGGTCTCTCTGCCACGATACATAACGACTGCATTTTGCGTTCTTCCTGGTAGCAAAAAGATCTATTTCTGGAAGCCCTAGCTGCTCAACAATTTGCCCAAAAACTTCGTCCGCTAACTCGAATTCCGTTTCTGCTTCGAGCCTCCTTGATTCTAAATCTGCGTCAATATTATCTTTTGACGAGATATAAGACGCGAAGATCGACAGGTCGCGCTCTTCGCACCACAACCAAATCTCCTTAGCTAACCTATTTAAGTTCGCGAACCGGATACCACCCATACGATTTATATACGATATTGCTGTCGTGTTATCCACTCTAAGAAGGATATCGCAATTTCGGACCTTATTAGCAAAACATTTTAGTGCAAAGAAGACAGCTAGCAATTCTAAATAGTTGATGTGGAATCCTTGTTCATCAACTTTCCAATGACCATTTGCACTTTTGTCCCCGCAACATGCCCCCCAACCGGAGCGCGACGCATCCGACGAAATGACAAGACTAAATCGTTTTTCTTTAATCGACATAATACCGGACCTGACATTTTTCTTCCACCAATCAAAATCGGATCCCAGGTTACCCGCAATATTCATCACAGCGTCATAGTTATCATCATTCTTCGTGAGGGCCAGATATTTTTGTCTCTCAAAGTCCTTCACGTACACCCAAGCATACTTAATGGCTTGGCAACAAAACACCAATGAACCTATGAACGCAGCAAAGTCCCTTATTCTGCACTTACTTGTAGTGCTAAGTTTCTCGATTTGACCTCTCATCCTCTCTCTTTTCTCATCGGGAAGTTCCATAGACATCTTATCCGAATCAAAAACATATCCTAGGAATGTACACCGCCTAGACGGAATCATTTGGCTTTTCGGTACATTTATAACAAATCCGAGTGTTTGTAACAGACGACAGGTCTCGTTCACATTTCTTAAACATTGCGCGTATGAGTCTCCGAACAACAGGATATCATCTAAATATATTACCGAAAGAAACCCCAATGCCCGCAAGGAAGCTGCTACCGGTCGCATAATCTTCGTGAACACGTAAGGAGCTGACGTGAGGCCGAAGGGCAAACAATTAAACTCAAATAGTTCCCCATCGAAACGAAATCTCAAATAAATCCTATCAGATTCCGCCATAGGAATTATATAATAAGCGTCTTTGAGATCAAGCTTGGACATAAAACAGAGTGGGCTTATCAACCTTTTTGCGACCTTATAATCCTCCAATTTAAAGTGCTCAGTTCGAACGTATTCGTTTAATTTTTTGAGGTTTAATATTAACCTCTGAGACCCATCTGGTTTCGGCACGAGAAAAATGGGAGAGATAAATTGACCCTCAGCCTCTTGGCATTTTGAAATTGCACCCTTTTCTAACAGCTCGGTAATTTTATCAAGAATTAAACGTCTTTCTTTAACCGACCACGAAGGCTCTCTGGGGGGTAATGTTTGAACAACTCGAGAGTCAAAGGTTATCTCGTACCCCCTGATCCATCGCAAAATAACTGCATCAGAAGTTATCTCTTCCCAATGTTTTACAAAAAACTTAAGTCTACCGGACGGTCTACTCACAGAAGTTAAGTATACTTCTTTGGATATCCCTGTTGTGGGTATCCCCGACCCTGTCCTCTCAGGGGCTTCCGAAAGTTCGACTGGTTCGTCTGCTTCTGAGGGGCAGGCTGATATGGCCCGCCTTGCGTCGCTGGTTGTTTCTTGAAGGGAGGTCGACGGGGCGGGCCCTTGAAGTTTTTTGAAGGAGGCTTTTGTGTCTTTTGGTCCGGTTTCAGATCCTTCGTTGAGCGCTCTAGCAATTTTGCCGACTTCAGTTGTTCTTCCAGGTTCTTCCCGAACAGCCACTCGTCGACCACCGTGGAATTAAGAGTGTCCTTGAGCGAGGAATTCAAATTCGACAAAATCAAACTTCTTCTGATTAGTGAATCATCGTGCTGGACGTCCGCCAGAAGTCTCGCCGTGTCGCTTAAATTTTCAAACAGCACCAGATTTTCCGTGCTATTGGACTTCAAGATAAGAGACAATGATTTACCCACCGCCGCGAGGCATGCAGCTATTCTCTCTTGTCTCGTTATCACACGATCGTCTTTCTTGACGATGGCTTCCAACAAGGATGCTTTGACCTCGACATTCAATTTTGGTGGATCAATCGCTGTACAATTGGCCGGAGGTGGATATTTCTCAAGTATCCGCTTACGTTCCTCCGCTGGGAGTCCTTTCAGTAGAATTTCTCGCCATCTCACAGCAAGATCCTTGTGAATGTCCGGTGCATTAATTCTATCCGTAACAAGTCTTTTCCCCATTAATTCAAGAATTCTTGCATCTAGGAACTCCTCCTGGTCAGGAGATGCCTCAGTAATAGAAGCATTTGGCTGCGTAGAAGCTTGTACGCAGCCCTCTTGTTGCACTATTGTACTTGTCGAAGACGCAGACTGAGAGCTTGTGTCTTCGAGAGGAGGAATCTGAGAGTTTGTGTCTGCGAGTGTCACAGTATCACTTTCTTGAGCAGTCGCAGCGACTGTAGCTGGAAGTTGGCCCCCTTCGTTTGAAGCCAGTGCGTTATGCAATTCTGCTGTCTGAGAGCCTGCGTCAGATGGTATAACTGGTTGATCTGACAACCCCACGTCAGATTTTCTGCCAGCAGGGCACTCTCGAGTATCTGACTCGGACGAAGTGACTTCTCTCTCTCGACCTCCTGTTAGAGACCAGACAAACAAAAAACAGAGGGTACCTTAGTAAGCCATCTGCTCACCTATAAGGACCTAGTTACGTTGCGTAACTTTCTTTTTTTTTTTTTTTTTTTTTTTTTGTCTTCTTTTTATCGTTGCGATAAAAGAAAAACACTTGAGTCCATTAATTGACTCAGTCAAAGAATTCACTCTGGGCCTTAGTCGAATAACGACTACGCATTGCGCGTTGCGTACCCACGAAAAAACTCTATCCAACTCTATGTCCACGACATGAGCTCGCGTATTGGAATGACCAATAACCGCGATATCCTAACCTATAAAAACAACACGCTACTTACTTCGTTCTTGCGTTCGACGGTAACGCTTCTCCTCTTTCCGAAACTTTTTCGCCGCTCGCTTGAGACGTTTGAAGCGGCGATTTTCCTTCTCATCATCACCGGAATCCTTACTACGTTTTCTTTTTGACATAATTACGGCGAAAAGATGTGGCTTCTTCGGCACAAAGAAGAAGAATGAGGAACGCTAACCGCGGTGGTGGCGAAGACGGCGGCGAAAGTTTTTACTTTAGCTATGAAAATTGTGGCGACATCGGTGTAAAGTAGGGGTACTACGAATTGATCTTGAAGGAAGAGGCGCGAATACAATTGGTGGGCCATTGTACGCCCAGGCACTGAGCCACCCTCGTACGACGACTCCGCTCGTATGCAACCCCCTCTCCCCCTCCCCCCCCCCCTCTACCCGAGAACTCTAGACTATGAAGTTTATCCGTACTTGGCGAGCTTTTCCGCAAATCTACGATTTTTATTTTATACGCGGAATTGCACGCGCACTGAACGACGATTCGTCGTGCGAGCATTTGCAGGTTCTTGAAGCACATTATGCGGAAACAAGAGGATAAACGGCTTCTCTTCGAAGCGTTCTCAATAATCGAGCGAGACACCTCGTTATAAGGTTCTCACAGGTTGGCTTGTTTTCCATAAACGTGCATGAAGTAAAAGAAAAAAAGACAGGAACGGATGGAAATTAATTCGTTATCGAGGTAATAGAATTTCACGTCGCGAGCTTTTTTCCGCAAATGGAAGAATTTTTTTTTTGACGTGGAATAACACGCGCACTGAACGATAATTCGTCACGCTAGCGTGTGAAGGTTCTTGAAGCACATTATGCGGAAATAATGGGATAAACGGTTCTCTTCGAGGCGTTCTCAATAAACGATCGAGACACCCGATTAAAAAATTCTCGCAGTTTCGTTCGTTTTCTATAAATGTGCATTTAAAAAAAACAAACACAAAAGGTATACACAAATCGGCGAATCCACGATTTATTTTCATTATTATTATTTTTATATAAGTCCGAATCGCACAGTCACTGAACCTGATTACAAACTTCTCACAAGTTTATTTGTTTCCCATAAATACGCATAAAAAAAGGGTACACAAACGGATGAAAATTAATTCTTTATCGAGTTAACAAAATGTTCGAATTTCACCCGAAGGCGCATGCGCGATTCGTATTCCGCGTCGGAATTAGCGACTCCGAATACAAGCGTCGCAAAGGTATTTCGCGGGCAAATCGGATTTTCGTTGATTTCGCGGGCGCACTGGGGCAGTGATGTGAGCGCTGTGCAGTTTACGGAAGATCCGAGAAAATCTGTCGAGAGGCAGACAGTGTTAGTGTAGCAACGAAGTACCCGAAGCGGTGCGGGGATTTCTCTCGTGTATAGAGAGGAATCGACATTGGCGAAACGACTGATTCGGTAATTGCTTGTTTGCGAAAGGGACGAAATAAGCGACGCCGGGGGTTGTTTGGCGAGGGCGAAGAGAGGATCGGATCCTGAGAGCCGGGAGTCTCCCGTAGCGCCCTCCCGAAAGGCGTCCGCGACCGGATGAGCGGGAGTTCATGCAATGCAAATCGTTGATGCAGCGCTCAGTCGTTTCCCACTCGCGCCGGTGACCTCGATGTGGCTTCCAGGTCGAAAACTGGTCGAGACCGAAGCATCCCCGGTGAGAACGAACGGAAAAGGGGCGAGCCTCGTGTATATACGTTATACGTACACACAACCGGGATAAAGAACACGGTGCCTGATGGTTCGGCGGATAGAAACGAGAAAGAAAGGGGTCGGACGATGAGCATCGTGCAAGCTCGGAAACTCAAAAACGGATGGAGAAAAGTGGATACCGTTTCATTTCCGCTATGCTCTCGACTGGGTTGAATCCCGACCGAGATTCGCTTCGTCGCCCGAACAGGAAGAGGATTCCTGAGCGAATATATATATATATATGTATATATATAAAGACGAGACTGCATCTGAAAGTCTCAACGATACTTGCTTTTTCCATAGAAAAATTCACCGAGGCAAGAATAAACATCTCAAGAATTTCGTCAAAAGGGACAACGAAATTAATTTTTGCCGGTTTGATTTAGGCAAATAAATCGAGAATCTATCCGAAATGACTTTTTTCATTAAAACAACGCTGGTTCCATCGTAATTTGGCGAGATGTGAGACATCTCGCGATGTCGCGACATCAACGATACGTGCGTTTTCCATAGAAAAATTCGGCGAGGCAAGAATAAGCATCTTATGAATTTCGTCAAAGAGGACGACAATATTCATTTTTTTGCCGGTTTGCTTTAGGCAAATGAAACGAGAATCCGAGGTTACCTTTTTCATGGAGATAACGCTCGTACCATCGTAATCTCGGTAGATGTGAGACATTCCGGAGCGGAAATGTTTGTTAAGTCCACACGCAGCTTCGTCTTTTCTTTTTTTAGCTATCCGCCTTTTTGTGCCATTCACACCGTTCATCCGTGAACTCTTCGACCCGGTCACGAACGCACCGCCGTTACGTGGTTGCTGGCAGCGTCCGAGCGCGCCTTTGGCTCGACGACGGAAGTTCCGGCTCGGTCGCGGACAGTAGTCTGTAACGAAGTGCCAGATAATAGTTCAGAGCCGTCGGGCATTCGCCGAGTCCGCGGGATGGTCGTTCGGTGCGAGGCGACGTCCGGACTGAAAATATGCGTCGGGGCTTTAAACTGCCCCGGCGCTGCGCGCCCTCCCTCGACCCTCTTATCGCCGGGGCGGTGAATTTCAGTCCGCTCCGGCGAGCTTCTCTCCGACGAAGGCTTCGAGCCCGAGCTTCCGCGGGTTCCGCTGGACGAGGACGAGCCGTGAGAAGAATGTCCGTGACGTCGGAAGGAAAGTCGAGTGTCGGCTCCCCCGTTCGCCCACCCTTTAGATAATGGGTTAAGTAAAACGTGTCGTTTTATCACCCATCCCAAGCTCGCACACCTCTTCCTCCCCCCCCCCCCTCCCCCCCGCTTTCTTTCACTTGCTCCTTTAGAGTCTCGCCAGCTCGTTCGAATGGAACGTTGAGCCTTGCCCCGCGAAAATTCAATTTGGCCCGCAAAGTGCCGGATCAGGTTTTAATGCCGCTGATATTGCAGAGCAGCAGCCTCTTTCCGAGCGAGTATGCCACCCCGTCTTTCACCCCCTGACGCCGAACCCAACCCCCGGGACCGCACTCTTCCTTCACTCCCGGTGACTCCGGAGCAGGTTCTCGCACCCGGAGCTCCATCGGCCCCGAGACATTCGCGCATTCGCATGTAGGAACGAACTTGCCGCTTTTATCCTTCCCCGCAATTCTCGCGACTCGGGCTCGGCGTGGATTGGGAGAAAATCGAAATATTCCGAGGAGAGAAACGTATTAACCGGAAGCTTAACCTCTGCGAAATCCAATCTTCGAGGAATATATTTCTGTTCTTTCCGGAAGGATCAACATTTTTTATTCCTTTTTTTAAGCATGATTTAGAGAAAAGTGTTGGCAAGGGAACTTCGATCGGAGTGTATGGTGCACAAGTTTACTATTGGCTGAATAAAATTTCGGTCGGGTATGATCGGAGGTGACGTTCGGAAGTCTCGTCGGCTACATCCGTTATCGCTCGAAGAGGGAAGTGTCGGGGCTTAACCTTTACTATAAAAAAAACTCGTATGAAATTTAATGTACCGGACTGGAAGTTTGTATGCAAAAATTGGTGTATTAAAATTCATGTACAATTGTGACGAAAAATTAATGTTCAGTGTATTAAAAACATTGGGAATACTTTATTTTTAATACTTTTCCTTACTTTTACAACGAAAGTACTTCAATTTTAATAATTTACTTAGATTTCAATGAAAAGGTATATTAATTTTTAATCACAATTGCACATTAAATTTAATGTACCAATTTTTGCATAAAAACTTCCGTTTCGGTACATTGAATTTACATTTTTTTTTTACAGTGTTCGCGAAATCGAATCCCCGAGGAAAAATGTTTGATCTTTCCAAAAGGCTCTAAATTTGGTATTTTTTTTTTTAGCATGATTAAGAGAAAAGTCTTGTCGAGGGAAACTTCGATCGAAGAGTAAGATGGACAAATTTGCCATTGGCTGAATTACATTTAGGAGGGCGGGTATGATCGGAGGTGACGTTCGGAGGTCGCGTCTGCTACATCCGTTATCGCACGAAGAGGGGTGTGTCGGGTAAAGAGAAAGCGGGCGAGAGATAGAGTCGTTCGAGGGGAAAAGTCAGAGCCCGAAGACGCGGATTGCGAATGGCGTGGCCAGAACGGTCGCGGACGTCGCGCAGCGATTCTTTAAGAAGAGGAAGAACGGCGGGGCAGGGGGAGAGGGGGGGGGGGGTGGAAGGGGGCGATAGCCTGTGTCGAGGTGAAATAGAGAAAATATAGGTTAGATTACGAGAAGACACATGGCTCGACGGGTCTGAGCTTTCCAGACTCGTATAGTAAGTATATAGAGAAAAGCTCGCTTTCGCATTGCGCTCGCTCCGGAGCGGCTCCACCTCCGCGCGCGATATCACCCGCTGAGAACTCTGAGTAGAAAAGGACGGGCAAGGGGGTTGGGCGGCCTCTTTGCCGCGAGAGAGTTAAATAAAGGCGAAAGGTAGCGAGCGTTAGAGATTGGTTTTCGCTTTCTGAGCCAGTGCTGCTGATTTTTTTTTTCTCGTTGCGTGGGGCAAAACGGACCCGCGTTCGCCACTCGAGTGAAGACCCTTTTTGCGACCCGCAAAAAATTTGCAAAAACGTCGTCCGTTTTGCCCCGCTCGCACGCCGCGCTTTCCGCGCTTCTGATTAGTCCGACGAAATGGAATTCTTAATTACTATTGTTGAGTAATTTACAATTTGACAAATTACAATTCGTTGCTGGCTGTGATGCTGGGCCGCACGGATATTCGACGATTGGTCGGGAATCGCAATGCAAATTCATTGGACACTAATTAAGGAATGGGTTTTCCCGGGTTTCGTTCTATTGCGGTGGAAACGAAGAGCATGGCAATTGGTTCGTGACGCAACCAAACATAAAATATGCAATACTTTGGCGTATAATAATAATAGTGTTTATTATTGTTCCCCGTGAATAAGTAGCACAAGTAAATTACACACTGTAAAATAAAATTTGTTTAAAAATCAACGAAAGGCATTGGAAGCTTTTTTTACACAAACTGTTTCTATAATTTGAGAAACATTTTTATTCCTAATGAACATTTTTGTAAATTTCAGGCAAAAGTTTTGTGTTTACAATTTCACGAAAAAGTACATCAATATTCAATCGATGTATTAATTTAAGCAAATTTCAAGTTCCAGTACATTAAATTTACAATTTATTTGCACAGTGCAGTAAGAGTTGTGTAAGCTCGATATGATGGTCTAGGTAGAATTCCTGCAAGCAGAATACTGAGAGCAGATCAACCGCCTATATCAATGACTCGAACCTGTCGATGGCGTATCAATAGATGCCGAGTGATTATTTGTTAAATAATTGCATTCGATTGACGAATTCGAAAACTCTCGTCGAGACTTTTACGTCCCACAAATCCACATAGGTCGGATAACGCCGTTCGAGCGTCAGTCAGGTTCGCGCACGGTGCGAAAGGTGTGCAATGGAGAAGTAACGAATAATTGAAAATATTCAAGCTTCCTCCGTCGATAAACGCATGCAGATTGCGGAATATAACGAAATCGTCGGTACCGGCGCACACGCGGACGGTGAGTAAGCGCGGGCACGGCGGTAATTAATGTCGGTTTCGATTACCCTCGGCGACATATTTCGATGCACGTACCAACGTACAGCCATGTCGAACAATGACAAAGTCGCCGGTCACGACTCGAGCCCGGTGCCACGACGCTAATTGACGACTGATACCAACCGGTCGTACAACACGCGCTTTAATCGAATTATCGAAAAATCCACTATATCATACCTCGGTAAAACACGATAAGCGACGAATTAACGAGTATGAAGCGGACGCGATATTATTGAATTAAATTTCATCGTTAACGAACGGGCACTGTGCCATTATCGCCCTCGCGACGAAACACTTAATATTTCGCGCGCTCCGATTTATACCGCGCTGTAATATTTTGATACTGCAATATTTTAACACCTGTTTTGCAAATAAAAATAAATAAATGAAAAATATTCATTCACATAACGTTTATTGGCGAGAGCGGGGCAAGACGGTCGATTTTTTTTTACGAATCTTTAGCGGGACAAAAAAAAGAGATCGCAAGGTTCGTTTTGCCCCCCTCCACTGTTCATCTGAATTTCATTGAAATATTTTTTACTTCATGTTTTATGTTAATCCTGATGATGTTTCTCGATAGTGTTTCAGAGCTTGAAAATTCCGTTGCCGTTTGTGTGTGGGTTTGTTCGAGGGTTCGCGACGCGGGTCGAGTGAAGTCTGACCTCTCGCACGCCTACGCAACTAACGCAATCCCGAGCGTTTCGAGAGCTTTGCCGTTGCGGGCTGACAAAAATTCACACGGATTTTGTGACTCGCGGGTGGGATTCGATTCTCGCCGGTATTTGCCAGGAATCGTGCGAGTCGAAATACGGGCGAGAATACTCGATCATCCTGTGTCCTCGGCTTTCCGTTGTCGCAGTCGAGATTCTATTAGAACGAGACCGGGGAAAACGTTGCCCGAACGTGGGCGAAAGCCGTTCCCGGCTTTGCGTTCTACCGTCGCTGCGTATGTGCTCATGGACTTTCCGACACTCATCCTCACCGAGTTCCTCATCAGTTAGGCGGCTTATTGAGCGCTTACGAGCCGTTTAAAACAACGGGGGAATTATCGTCGGCAGGCCACGACGAGCGGATGGTAAGGATGGGGTTTAAAGTGGAGGCGAGTGTTATTACGCTTCGCTTAGCGCCCTCGAGGCGACAGTGGGTATATATACGTACAGTAAGGTCTCTCATAAGCTCCTGATAATCTTTCCATCAAACATCGACGCTCGTCTTCAAAAGAATCACAAAGTACGCGGAAAATCAATATACCGGATGTTACAGAAGCATGGACTCGAGCGCAGCGTAGAGCGGGGCAAAATGGGCTCGTGTCCTCCATTTGAGTCGAAACGTAAAGTCTGTCATAAGCTTCTGATAATCTTTCCATCAAACATGGACGCTCGTCTTCAAAAAAATCACAAAGTATGCGGAAAATCAATATACCGGATGTTGCAGAAGCATAGACTCGAGCGCAGCGTAGAGCGGGGCAAAATGGGCTCGTGTCCTCCATTTGAGTCGAAACGTAAAGTCTGTCATAAGCTCCTGATAATCCTCCCATCAAACATCGACGCTGGTCTTCAAAAAAATCACAAAGTACGCGGAAAATCAATATACCGGATGTTACAGAAGCATGGACTCGAGCGCAGCGTAGAGCGGGGCAAAATGGACTCGTCTCCTCCATTTGAGTCGAAACGTAGAGTCTCTCATAAGTTCCTGATAATCCTCCCATCAAACATCGACGCTGGTCTTCAAAAAAATCACAAAGTACGCGGAAAATCAATATACCGGATGTTACAGAAGCATGGACTCGAGCGCAGCGTAGAGCGGGGCAAAATGGACTCGTGTCCTCCATTTGAGTCGAAACGTAGAGTCTCTCATAAGTTCCTGATAATCCTCCCATCAAACATCGACGCTGGTCTTCAAAAAAATCACAAAGTGCGCGGGAAATCAATATACCGGATGTTGTAGAAGCATGGACTCGAATGGGGCAAAACGGACTCGTGTCCCCCATTTGAGTCGAAACCTTGTGTCCCGCGAGCAATTGCTAAGAGTAGTCCGTCTTGCCTCGCACTCCCATGTGGACCAGCGAAACCATACCTGTGCCCGATTCGGACATTATTTCCAACGATAAGGCCCCTTCGAGTTACGAGATTTGGTCGATTCAGGGATCGACGAAAATTACGAGGACCTCTACTATAGCCATGAAAGCGGAGGGAGAGTGTGCAAACCGTTGGCGAAAGTCGAAGGGAGAAACTGTTTACACTCGGTGAGTTCGGGTTGGAGGAGGAACCGGCGAATCTACACAGAAAGGGGGCCCCGAGAGTTGGCGATGCCGACGAACAACCCTGATAGGGACAAGCGAGACGGAGGGAAGTGTCATTGCCGGCTGAGAGGGAGGCGTACGGAAACCACGAAACAGACTGAAAGAAGAGGACGGCATGGCGACAAGCAAGTGGGTCTCGCGCCCGTACCGAAGAGATGGGAAACACGGGCTCTGATTAGCATACAAACTACGCGAAGCCGTGTTGTGCGAGCGATTGCGTTCGCCCTGCAGCAGAAGCAGGCACGGCCATGGCACACCAGCGTCCCAGCCAACTACGGGGCACCAACAGCGAATGAGCAGACGCAGACGACGAAGACGACACGGCGTAGAGGAAAACAGGCGCGAGGCATCCGCGAAGGCGCTTGTACCTCCGGGTTCCGTGGCAGTCATGACGACAAGGCGGCTTAGGGGCGACGAGAATGACGCGATAGACGCGGAAAGCATCAGCGAAGAGAACTCCATCGGGAGAGAGAAATCGTGTGGGGAAAAATGCATGGAAAAATTTGATGGTGTCGGGCAATCCGGCTTTGCCCTACATCGATGGTTCTTCTTATGATGTGTGTACTTTCCAGCGGCCCGGATGAGGTTGATTGAAGATAATAGTGAAAATGGACAAAAGCATTTTTCAGGCTACGAGGCGGCAGGAGTTTTCATGGCTATCCTTGTACGTCACAGACATATGTACCTATTCAGTTTCTACATATGTCGTGACCAATTTGTAGCGCAAAGACATATAAAAAAAACATCCGCATCAATTTGCGCATGCTGAATGTAACTTCTTTCCTTTCTGTTACATTTTTCTCGATATTACAATAAACCCACATGCACTGGGAGGAGGATATAATAAAAACTACCGGTCATCTGAGAGAAATTACCATAGCTGTGGCAGAAAGTCCCGGATTTTCCAAGAATTTTTACAATACCTAAGAAAAATTCTTGTAAATTCGGTTCTTCCTGTCATAGGTGGCGTCCTACTTCCACACTACTATGTGCTGTGGTAATATCTCTCAAGCGATATAGTCGTATTTATTGGATCCTTCGGTTAGTGTGGAAAGAACATGTCTCTTTACCGAATATTGTTTTGGCATTGCTTTTTGGTTGGATTTCATTTGTGTCTGGTGTCGGCTTTTCATAGGACGCTGTCCTAGCGTTTCCTTATCAATAAACAATAGTAATAATAATAACAAATGGTTTTTATGCGCTGTACACAAGCATAGAAGTCCCGTCGTCATTCATTTTTTTTTTTCATAGTCCCCAAAAGCGGAATTTTTTTTTCGACACTATGCCACCCACATAGCGAAAGCTCAGACTGTCGAGACACTTGAGATATCATAATGCTCCGGAGGCCAGTTCCGAGCGGGAAGGAGGCAAAGTAGAAGAGCACCGGATAATGGGACCTATTATGATAAATACGCGTCTGCGGTAGATTGCATGCACGACAAGAGCTAAACTTACGCACGTTAACATAAAAAACATCCGCACAAATTTGCCCACACCGAATATAACTTCTTTCCTTTCTGTTGCATTCTTCCCGATATTACAATAAACCCACATAGAAAGAACATATCGCCTTACCGAAGGCTGAATGGTTTACGCACCCAGAAAAATAATTTATTTGACGGGCGCCCACAAACAAATATTTATGTAAACCAAGGAAATATTTATTTTCCGGCCGCACGTCAAATAAATTATTTTTCTGGATGCGTACGTTGTACACATAGGAGTCCAGTCCTCTATTTATTTTTTTAAAGCGTCCAAAAGCGCTTTTTCGGAAAAAGAGGGAATTTTTTTTTTTTCACTTTTGCCACCCACGTGGTGAAAGCTCAGACTGTCGAGACACTTGAGATATCATAATGCTCCGGAGGCCAGTTCCGAGCGGGAAGAAGGCAAAATAGAAGAGCACCAGATAATGGGACCTATTATGATAAATACGCGTCTGCGGTAGATTGTATGGACGACAAGAGCTAAACAGGAGCGCCATTGTCGCTCGTATTCGTGGAGGTGCGGACCCCATCGAGTCTGCCGCTACCTATCGGTCCGCTCTATACCGCTGTTATACAATACACAACGGTTTATATCCTGTCGCGGCGGAGCTATCCAGAAAACGGCCGATATAAATAAGAGAGTCTGAATGCCCGGCACTGTGAACGAAATCATCTTGGCACTCTGCCGATCGGTCGTGTAAGTATGGGCGTCGAATTCTACGTACACTTATGTAAAAGTACCCTCGGAACACTTTTCGCCCGACTGTTCTACTTGCACTCGCGTACCTGCCACTCGTCCGCGATGCACGTCGTTGCATCCGCAAGTTTTATCGCCGAAAATATTCGCGGCAGATTTTTTGTGATCGTACGCGTATGGAACGGTAAAAAAATTACACCGGTAAAAAAAATGTTATTGTAAGTTTAATGTACCGGACTGCAAGTTTTTGTGCGAAAGCTCGTGCACTAAATTTAATGTGCAATTGTCGAGATACTTTTTACTACTTCTACAGTAAAATTGTAGTAATGTACAGTAAAATTTTAGTATCCCTAAAATTCTTAATATTCTGCACATTTTTTCAACACAATTGTACCTGCAATTTAGTGTACCAGTGTAAAAATTTAGTGTAAAAATAAATTGTTAAGCGAATATACAGGAACTTGAAATTTACTTGCATTACTCACATTGATTGAACATTATTGTACTTTTTCGTAAAATGAAATATACGACAAATTTTCATCAAAAATAAAAATTTTACTGCAAGATTGCAACGCACGTATGTTTCTGATTTCGAAAACGGTTTATGTAAAAAATCTTTCGATACCGTTCGTTAAAAGAAAAAAAATTACACTGTATCTATGGTAGACGAATTCTACGTGCGCTTGAGTAAAACTTGCGTACGCTCGGAACACAGTCCATCCGACCGTTTTACTTGCGCACGCGTACTTGCGACTCGTGCCCGATGCACATCGTTGCATCCGCAAGTTTCATCGCCGAAGCCATTCGCGGCAGAGAACTACAGCGTTGATTTTTGGGTGACCGTGCGCGTTCCGAATCGCCGATTCGGCACACTGGCGCGGCGTCGAATCGCGGAAGAATCGTATCCTTAACCGGAATAAAACAACATCGCGAGGAAACTGTGGACCGACCGATCGAACCGTCGCTATCGCAGTCGAATTCCGAATCCGTACCGGGCGCTCGCCGGCGTTGCTCTCGCGGAGACAGTGTAGGAGAAAAGCTCGGAATTTCCAACCGTACCAGGTCGTCTACCTCTGTTTGCCGAACGCTTCGAGAGCTCCCGCCAGCGAGAAAACCCGCGTTGCCTCGACGGCTCCGAGCGCCGTTCCGGTGCATATTGTACACTGTATACGTACATAGAGAACAGTATGGTTTATAGAAAAGCCCGTCGATGAGAACTGTCGAGCTACCGATTGCTCGTAGTTCATGCTTAAAATTCATATTTTTATCGAGGCGAGAGGCAACTCTCGCGCGGATGTTTGCCGAAGGTGTTGTTTGCGATGTAGGACCGACACGAAACTGCCTGGGCGATTGGCTCGCCCTGTCCGAAGACCTCGGATTATTATTATTATTATTTATTGATTATGAGGTTCCAGAACGGCGTTCCTTGAGAGCCAACTCCAAATCCAAATGAGATCACAAAATAGAGGTAAAAGCACGTAATATTTACATATTTAGCACACCTAACATTTAACATTCCGACCGGACCTACAAAACGGTGGGGTGAATATAGATATAATGATAAATAAATACAAGCTAAGGTCGCCCAATCGATTCACGTCCCTCTTTCGCCATTAAAAACCGATGTCAGCTACCGATTACTCGTAGTTCGTGCTTAAAATTCACATTTTTATCGAGGCGAGTCTCGCACCGATATTTGTCGAAGGTCTTGATTCAGACGTATGAAGGACGCGAAACTGGCTCGCCCTGTCCAAGACCCTGAATTATTAGTTTATTATTATTATTATTTATTGATTATGAGGTTCCAGAACGGCGTTCCTTGAGAGCCAACTCCAAATCCAAATGAGATCAGAACATGGAGGCAAAAGCACGTAATATTCACATATTTAGCATATCTGGCATTGAACATTCCGACCGGACCTACAAAACATCGGGGTGAATATAGATATAATAATAAATAAATACAAGCTAAAGTAGCCGAATCGCTTCACGATGGCAACAGCAGCGAAAAATCTCCAAGCTCCTTCATGTCTATGTCTAAATTTCATATTTTTATCGGAGCGACTCTAGCTCCGATATTTGTCGAAGGTGTTCTTTGAGACGCGGGTGCGACACGAAACTGGCTCGGCGATTGGCTCGCCTCGTCCGAAGACCTCCAATTACCTGGTGGAAACGCGAAAGCTCGAAGAGGGTCGACGAGCGAGTTACAAGAGTCGTGTAAGATGGCTCTCGGAGGACACACCCGCCAAAGTGGTTGGGAATAATTTTGGGGTCAAGGGACGGTGACTCTTAGGAACGCGCCCCGTCGGAGAAGCGAGAGGCACTTGCGGGCGATGTAACGACCCTTGAGAAGAGCTTCTGTGTGACGTATCGATGGGCCTCGAGGCGTTACCCCCGACTATTCCGTATAAGACAGTGGAAAATGCGAAGGGTGCGGCTCGACGGTTGGGGTCGAAGGGAAATAAAAAGAAAGGTGCTTCGAACTAAGAGAGCTGCAATAAAGGAAGGAAGTAGCGCTTCTCGCAGCCCGAAATGGCCAATTTTTGGCTAATTCGGGTTGTGGCCGAAGAACGGACGATTAAGCTTCTCCGAGACCCTTACTACTGCCGTACAATAATGTTTGTATACAGATATAGTGGCTCTGTTACTTCCCGAGTTTCCTTTCTTTTCCGCTTCCCGGACGGATGTGCAGGTTCATGGCGAACCGAGGGTTCTCCAAACACGATTTGACGCCTCAACGATTCTCAGTCACGAGGTCGACTTGGGGGTCTCCTTGCGACAAAGGTTGTAAAGCTCCGATTTTACGAAGCCTTCGCGCAGCTATGGCCGTCGCGCCATCGGCGTTATGGCTTTCCGATGCGAAGACGTGACTACTTTTTTTTTTTTTACGTCTGTCGTCTCGGGCTGGCTTCTGCCGCGGTATTACATTGGTGCAGTAAAAGAAAAGAGATTTTCGATAAGCAATTTGTCGATTCGATGATGATTAAATGGTTTATTGAATTCGGAAATTTGATTTATTGAATTTGGACAATTGATTTATTGAATTTGGACAATTGATTTATTGAGTTTGGACACGATTTATTAAATTTGGAAAAATGATTTATTCAATTAATAAATTGATGTATTGAATTGGTAAAATTGATTCTTGAAAATCTTTTTTTTGCCCGTTATTGTACGATAAGATTAAGAGGTGCGAAGAGGTGGCTACTTTTTTTTACGTCTGTCGTCTCGGACCAGTTTCTGTCACGGTCATACATCGGTGCAGTAAAAGAAAAGCGATTTTCGACAAGTAATCGTTGGTTCACTGAGTATCGAATGATTTATGAAATTTATAGAATTTATTTTTGAAAGTTTATTTTTTCTTCATAGGTTATTGCACGATGAGATTAATTGTCAGGGTACTTACTTCCAGAAGACGACGGATACGATAGCCGCCATGAGGAGAACGACGACGGCGCAGGTGATGATTAGGGCGGTGCTCTGTAGCGATGGGTTCGTGTGGTAGGACGGGTCGATCATCTGAAACACGAGGAGAGAAAACAAAAAAATATATTAGCCGCTTCGTGGTGAAAAGGAAAGAAAAATCCTCAGACAAATATTAACATAAAAATTGTTTTTCGGCGAAATAAAAGACCATCCGAGGTGATTGGGTTTCGCGGCAGATCACAATTGCCTCGAGTGCTTCTCGGATAAGTCCTCTTGCTTTATTACTCTATGGTGAACAATAAAACCCGCAGGACACAGTAAAAGTACGGTCGGACGATAAGAAAAAAGAAACGCGAATGGTGATGGCTTTCCTTCGTTCCTCCGTCCTGTTTTGCTGGCGGCTTTAATAGCAACGGGGCGGAGGGAGGAAAAAAATAAGTCCGAAGGAAACGACTTTATTTATTTATTGTTCCTCTGTCGTCCGAGACGAGGCGAACACAGGGTTTTTCTGCTCGGTGGCTAAAACCGAGCTTGTTTTTATTACAGATTTTATACATGGGCCGGATAGACGACAATAATAAAAATTGATAAAGATCGTCATAAAAACACGTAACAATCAACATCCAGCCGTATAATATACCATCGGAATCAGAAAAGTACAATCACGAATTGTAAAAAATACAATCAGATCCGAGTTCGATTAGATGGTTGAGAAACTATAAAGTTGGGATCCGGATGTGTTTTTGGAAGACGTTTGGCCAATTTCTCATATGCACAAGTAAGCGCACATACTAGGCACACACTAGGTAAGCGTATATACTAGGGGAACGAAAGGGTTTAGTGTGCGAGCGATCAACATTATATGTAATTGCACATCCAGCGGTAAAAAAACAATTTGCACGATCGGGGTTCATTCGGAAGGTTGCGAAACTACAAAGTCGGTTCCAAAGTTGGGCGGGGAGTTCCGGATGTGTTTCTGGAACGCGTTTGGCCACTTTCTCATATGCACAAACGCACAGCGTACATGGTAGGGGAAGCAAAGGGTTTAGTGTGCGAGCGATCAACATTATATGTAATTGCACATCCAGCGGTAAAAAAAAAAACAATTTGCACGATCGGAGTTCATCCGGAACGTTGCGAAACTACAAAGTCGGGTCCAAAGTTGGGCTGGGAGATCCGGATGTGTTTTTGGAAGGCGTTCGGCCACTTTCTCATATGCGCAAGTAAGCGCACAGTCCACATGGCAGGGGAAGGAAAGGGTAGTGTGCGAGCGATCAACGTTATATATAATTGCGCAGAAGCACACACGAGCCAGGCGGCCTGTGCAATCGTCGACGAACGAAGGGTTGGGACCGGGCGCGGGTGGGGTTGAAACGAAAGAGAGTTTCTCCTCTCGTCGGTCATCAATATTTGCACGGCCGTTTCCTCATTCGCAGGGGCCCACGTGAGTCACTCTTCGCTCGTTATTTGCGAGCCTGCACACACTGGCTCTGCCTCTAACCGCATAAAGCTCTCGTTGGATTCTCCATCCCCTCCGGCCGAGGGCCGGCCGGTAGCGGCCGCACACCGGCACTCCAATTGCCGCGTGCAGCACACCGACCAACCCTAATTTCGCTCCCGTTTCTAATTACCGTTTCTCGAAGGAAACGAGGGCGAGAGAGGAGTTATACTCTGGCCGCGGCGAGCGTTGGAGGGAAATTGATGTCGAGGAAAGCGAGCACCCTCGGTTGGGCGCCCAAGGAAAGATAGAAATTCCCCCGCGACAATCAATTGTCTCGAGAATTCGCTGCGAGGAAATATAATTTCTTTCGCTCCTCGCCGTTGCGAACTCGAAAAAATAACGAGAAATTCTCCCCCGTGGAATTCATAAAAGTTTCCGCGATACACGTTTCAAAGGAAAAAAAAAAATGCATTTATTTACCAGCGAAATTAAGACGTCGGGTATTTATATATATATCATCTTTTTTTTTCTCCCGAAGAAAGTAGACTCTCACCGACGATGGTTAATGTACGAAGGGAACCGCTGCCGGGACCCTCGAGGATCGCGCTCGTCCAAACAGACAAGAGTAACGATGAAAATCTTACGATGAATTCATAAAAGTCTATATAAGATACGCTTCAAAGTGAAAAAAAATTACTTTGTTTGCCGACGAAATTAAGTGCCGGCGGTTATTTATTCATTTTTTTTTTTTTTTATTCTCCGCTCCCCGAAGCCGGAGCGATATTGTCTGATCTCGCAAGGGCTGTTTCCACTGACCGTTATACAAGCCCGCCCCACTCAGCGCACTTCAGACTCCCGCACTAGTTTCCAATAACGAGGGATATTAAACGAGAAATTCATAAGTCCAAACATCCGCCACGAAATTAATTTAAACAAAATAAAAAATTGTTTAAAAAAGAAAAAGAAATGTATTCTTTACCCTCGTAAATGAGTTGATTTTTTAAAATTCTTCGGTGGGAAAAAGATTGCGTCTATCGTCCGATCTAGGAAGAAATTTTTTACCGGCGATTAGGGTAAACGGTCGAGCGCCGCTTCCGAAATTCACAAGTCCACGAAACATCTGCCTCGAAATCAATGTGAACAAAATAAAAAAAATTATTTAAAAAGGAAGCAAAAAAAAAAAATGTTTTATTTACCCTATTTTTCGGTGAGAGAAAAAAATGAATATCGTCCGATCTAGGTAGGATTTTTTTTACCAGCGATTAAGGTAAACGGTCGAGCGCCGGTTCCGAAATTCACAAGTCCACGAAACATCTGCCTCTTAATCAATGTAAACAAAATAAATAAAAATAGTTAAAAAAAGAAGCGAAAAAAATGTTTTATTTACCCTTGTAAACGAGTTGATTTTTTGTTGTATTCTTCGGTGAGAGAAAAAAAAAATGAATATCGTCCGATCTAGGTAGGATTTTTTACCGGCGATTAAGGTAAACGCTCGAGCGCCGCTCGCAGTGGTCTCGAGGTTTTTAAGGCTCCGCGCGGCACAGAAGTTCCTAGGCCTGGCTCAGCGCCGATAAGCCGACACCCCCGCTCTAAGAAGCGGGTGCACAGACGAAAACGGAAGGGAGGGTTGCCGTTGCGAGGATACTGCGGAGGGGCGCGGGGCGCGCTCGGTAGTTGCTTGGATATTGTGCAACGTGTTGTTTGGCGCAAGGCCAAGGAAAGCAGCATTTATCAAAGAGCGCTGGTACCGCTAGACGGCGAAGGTGGTGTACACCGCCGATCGCTATACGTCCCGGTCCTCTCTCTTACACTCGGCACTCCCGCACTCCACTCGTCCTACACGTTATATTATATTCTCTCTATCTCTCGTCGCATCTCCTCCTTTATTCCTTTCTATCTTTCTCCGGCCTTGTCTCCCCTCGGGGGCTCATCGCTCATCATTACCGTGGATATTAATGGCGCCGGCTAATGGATTCAGTCGAGAGCGAACCACCGCGCCAGTGAGAGAATCTCTTTTATTTTTATTTTTTTTCCTTTTTTTTCCTTTTTCTCTTTGCGTTTTTTTTTTTTTTTTTTTTTCACCCTCCACTGTTCCCGCGAGCTAACTCCCGGTGAATTTCGAAAATAAAGCTACGCTCCGGGATGATGTATCACCGATCCCGCGGGAACAGAGCCGAGAACTCCGATCCACGGTCTCTGGCTGGACTCGCGAAATTTGCAATTAAAAATCTTTGCGAGTTCTTTTTTGGGATTTCTTTCTTTTTTTTTCAATTTAACCGTTTAATTAATTCTTGAGACTTTGGTGATGTACGCGAGGGCGGAGGCGGCTCGGGATACAGATATTTACCGTAGGTCGGCCGCTGGCCCAAAAGTTGCGTATATTTTAGTAGTAGTAACTAATAGTGAGCGAATATTTATTTGCAATAGCGCATTGATTTTTACAACTATGTACACTGTAAAAAAATGGTATGAAATTTAATGAGGCGGACTGGTAGGTTTTATGGAAAAACTGGTATATTCAATTTTATGTACAAATTTGATGAAAGATTAATGTTTAGTGTATAAAAAACATTGATAATACATTAATTTTAATAATTTACTTTAATTTCAATGAAAAGGTTAATTGATTTTTTATGGCAATTGTACAATACATTTAATGTACCAATTTTTGCATAGAAACTTCGAGTCCGGCGCATTAAATTGACAATTTTTATTACAGTGTATACAATTTACACTATAAACATCGCCATTGCCAAGGGGCTATCGACTGGAGTCCAGCCCAGGGTCATCCCGTATTCAGGTGGGTTTATTTATTTATTTATTATTTCCGAATAACTTATACTTAGTGATAATTTGTTGTGTTACAATTATGTTTTATATTTGTTGTTATGCGTTCTCCGTGTTCTCCTATAATGACAATTTCTGTATATATTATAAATTATCAAAATAAAAATAAAATTCCATTGAGACAAATCTTTTCCCTCCTTGTGTTGTTTAGAATAGAATCGCGGATTAATTTCAAGCTTTGTCTCTGTGCCGTTGAATCCAAACTCTGTAACTCTATATCGCTGACTGTTCGAGTTGCTCCGTGTACGTACTAAACTACGTCGGGCGAGCCACCGGTGGCGAATGTGGCTGTTTCGCTGCCGGGTGGGCAGGATAAAGGGGGAGGGTTGGAGCTCGTGGAACTGCTAAACTGGTAACCCAACGCGGGATCCAATTAACGAATTCCCGAGGAAAATGCTTGCGCCCGACAGTAAGCAGCGACGACGCCAGTAGCGGAACACAGCGCTCGCGGTGGCGGTGTTGGATGAAATAACGACCGCGTAACGGAACTATAAACGAGCGAGAAGGAACAAAAGCTTTTCAGTGAAAATAAGGGTGTCGGAGGGAGAAAGAAAATTTAGAGAAAATCTTTTGATTTTGTTGAGCTCGCGCGCACGTTTAGGAACCACCCTCGGGACTCATGAAAATTCTCGTTCCTTTTGCACCTCCTTAAGAATCTCCCGATAAGATTTTATATACAAGATGGTATTAATAATGTTTTCGTTAATATTTCCTGATGATCTTTATTGATTATATGTTTGTTTGGAGAATGGTTTTACCATCGTCTTCTAATTGGGTGTAAATCCGTAATAATTCAATACATAAATAAATAAATGAAAGAGCAATTGCAGAATACGTAGACGCAGACTTTTCATCTTAAAAAGCTTGAAATAAAAATAAATAAATAAATAATAAAAAAAGGATGTAGAAAACGAAATTTATTTAATTGCTCCTTTGAGCGTGGCACAAGAGACAGGGTTCGCCCGGAGCAATATATCGCAATAACGAGATTCGATTCTCAGAGTGGCCATACAGGGCCGATATAGGCGCAGTCTGGGTCCCTGCGGAGCGTTTCGTCGCGACGGACCTTCTCGATTAATTAGCGCGTCGATGGGTAATGAAGCCTGGAACCCGTAGTAGCGATAGTTAAACATGTACAGCGGGATCGAGGCGGAGAACGAGGGGGGGGGGGGGGGGGGGGGGGGGGGGGGTGAGAGGCTCTCCTCGTTCGGGAACGGACAATCGATATCGGGGGGCGATATCTCGAGCCGAGCGGACCGGAGAACCGGCGGCGAGACAATAACGGAAGTGGAAAGAAGAATATATAGGATTACCAGGTGCGATATACAGGGTAATATGGGTACAGATAAGTGAACAATATAAAGCGAGGGGACTGTTTAACCGATACTTTTTATCCGATAACGACCTGTTAATTGCAACGAGCAACGCTCGTCGAGCACCGTTTCGAGGATGAGTTATTCAGCAATTTTCGAGACGCAATAGCATCCTGATAATTCTCCATTTCGAACAATTGAATTCGATTCCCTACTCGTTTCATGCAATTTTAACGGAGTTTTCAATGGCTCTCATCCGATGATAAAAAAAAGTTTTTCCAATTCTTCAACTCTCGCGCCATCTTGAAAGAAAAATATCCTCAATGTCCCACATATTTGGGACCACATAGATACTTCTGTTTCAGTTTATTCAGCAATTTCAAGGACTGAAAGGCATCCTCATAACACTCAATGTCAAACGGTTAAATTTGATTTGTCATTCGCTTCATTTAATAGTAACGTTATTTTCCTGTTTTTCAACTCTTACGCCATCTTGAAAAAATTAAAATGTCACCAACATAAATAATTCCCGCAACTAATGGTATCTGCCCATGGGGATTCACCGATTGGGATCATTTTATTCAGCAATTTTGAAGATTTAAAGGCATCCCGATAATACTCAATTCCGAACGGCTAAAATTAGATTTTCCATGCCTTTCATTTAATTCTAACCCAGATTTAAATCGCTCTACCCGACAATAAAAAAAACTTTCCACCACTTCGAAAATAAAAAATAAAAAAAGCTCACGCTGCCTCATATTTAGGGCCAACATAAATAATTCCCGCAATTAATGGTAGCCGCCCATGGGGGTTTAGCGATTGTGATCGGCCGCGCCGGAATCCAGACGGAAATCGCGGAATCATACGTCGACGGGAGTCGGGCGTCCTCCGCAGCGCGTTCGATCTATATATGCACCGGCGCGGCGCTTGCACCCAGGGGTCACGCTAATTACGCATTTGTCATGGAATTTGCATGCGGCCCACGAACGAACCTCCGGGTCCACGTAACGAATCGTTCCGGCAGCCGGCCCCGGTACGTATACCGCGTGCGGAATAACGCCCGCGCGCAGTGCGTTAGTGTTTGTCGCATAGTTCTATATGCGAGAGACGCGTAAACGCCGCTATAAACGAGAATTGGCTGCACGTACGGCAACGTACCGTATATGCAAGCGGATTGTGCGTTCGGGTCGTTACTGCGGATTCGAAGAATGCGATGCACGAGGCGCGTATACAGTCGACGCAAAATGTAGAATGCATATTGCCATAAACTGCAATCGGGCGAGTGCAGAGATCGACGTTTGCACGGATGCATCCGTCGACATCGAACATCCTAATGGCCTTAAACGGGATCCGATCGAGAGAAAAAAAAAAAAATAATGACTATATATAT
The DNA here is from genome assembly GCA_958510785.1 of Exephanes ischioxanthus. Taxonomy (NCBI): domain Eukaryota; kingdom Metazoa; phylum Arthropoda; class Insecta; order Hymenoptera; family Ichneumonidae; genus Exephanes; species Exephanes ischioxanthus. The sequence goes on from OY294024.1 coordinate 8,841,591, forward strand.
ATATATATATATACATATATAGACGCTTGGGCGAATTGCGGAAGGATTGACGCTGGAGGGATGAAAAAGAGTAAAGAAAGAGGAAATAGCCGCGGGTGGATAGGTGGTCCGTAATGGCTCGAGGTAACGGTAACGGCCTCCCGTTTTCCCCCGTCGGCGTCAAAGGATTTTGCTGGAAAGCGTTGCTAGGCGGTGGTCGTGGGGCTGGCACAGTGGTTCCAGTGAATTTCTAAATTTACGTTGAAAGCCCCGCAACCCACTCTCACACCGAATCTCCGGTCCTCCCCCTCTCTGTCTTCGCTTCCCGTTTCGCTATCTATCGCCTCCCGCGTCTGAACGCTCTGCCGTTTTTTTGTTATATATATATAACAATATATAGTTTCGTTTTTTTTTCGGCATTTTTCGACGCTCCGAAAATTGTTAACGCTGATTGGCGGCGAGGACTGAAGCGGCGAACGCGCCAGTTAGGTCCACTTGCCGCGCGGCCGATTCCGCCAACGGCGGTTTTTGGGAAGCTTTTAATTTCGGAAAACTATGCCTAAGCGCCGGTTGAACTAATTACCGTGGCGCGGTGCGAATTAGGGTTGCTGTTTTCTGGCTTCCGGGGCTGTGGCGGAGATTGAGGGGGTTTTCGGTGGGTTTTGAAGACGGATGAAACTTGAGGGAAAGCGAAGTGCGGCGAAGTGCGCCCTCACCCTAGCCTACTGCCAAGGCGACGCAACACCGCACGTATCGACCATTACATTTGTCCCCTCTCCCGAACTGCTTTATTTATTATGGATAATCCCGAAATTGGATTCCGCGGCGAGGGTATAAACTCCCGGGTTCATTTCGCCATAGGCAGTGGCAACGGAATACCAGGATGGACGAACCCTAACCAAAGCGGCCCTCTCGGCCTTGCTTTCCGTGGAGTGTTCCGCGGGATGTAATTTCGCTCACGTATCGAGTGTGCTGCGCTTTCCGTGCTCCGTGCCGGTCACCCTCATTGGACACGAATCTCTCTCTTGGCGCCGGGAAAAATCAACGATTTCCGGATTCTCTGCGTTTCGAAAAAAAAAACCTACGATTTACACACGGACCGACCACTCAGGAATTAAGGAAATCGATGAACAACGGGTTTCAGCGTTCTTTCGTTATTGTCTTTCTACGAGAAAAGAAGGAAAGTATACGGCAAAACGACTTTCCGGCCGACACTGTGCAAAAAAAATTCGTATGAAATTTAATGTAGCGGACTGTAAGTTTTTATTCAAAAACCGGTATATTAAATTTCATGTAAATGAAATGAAATACTTTATTTTTAATAATTTACTTTAATTTCACTGTAAAAGTCCATTAATTTTTCATGACCATTGTACATTAAATTGAATGTACCAGTTTTTGTATAAAAACTTACAGTCCGGTACATTGAATTTACTATTTTTTTAACAGTGTTGCTTTTCATGGTATGGTTCACGGGATGTAATTTAGCCCCCGTATCGCTTTCCGTTTTCCGCGCCGGCCACCTTGATGGGACACGACTCTCTCTTGGCCCAACGAAAAACAAGGATTTCCAGATTTTCTCCGTTTCGAAAAAAAAAACAAAAAAAAAAACCTACGATTTACAGCGACACGGACCGACCACTTAGGAATTAAGAAAATCGCTGGAAAACAGTTTGCAGCGTTCTTGCGTTATTCTCCATCTGCCAGAAAAGAACGAAAGTGTACGTGGCAAAAAAAAAAAAAAAAAAAAAAAAATTGGAGCAGCGCCAGCTTAACTCGATTTTCATGTTTGCAGTACTTTTTCTCCATCCCTTCCTTCAACGCTCATGCCCTCGTCACTCTTTTTTCTTTTTCTTCGTCTGTCCCGATGCGAAAAATGTAAGGAAAGTATGACGACAAGGTGTCTGGAAAATTCGTTTGACTGCCCTCGGACAAGATTTCATAGCGAGAGCCGATCCTCGAGCATCGGCGTCCTCGTCTCGTCCTCGAGAGAAAGGGAGCGGAAGGAGCTCAGACTCCCGGTGCAGTTGCCATTGCCTGTCGTGCTCCATCGGGCGTAAATTGTACGTCCTTGGCTCTTTACCCGAGCAAACTCTCTGTTGCCGGGAATTTTCCGTCATCCCGAAAAAAAATCCTCCGCTAGGTTCGATGCACCGGCGAATCGGCAGTTTTCGCAATTTCTTAATTATTTCGCGAATTGCGAAGACAACGTCGAATCCTAGGATCCACGTTCAGCGCGACTCGCAGGAAAGCCGACGCTTCGTGCCGTGAGCGTAAAAATGAAAATTGCAATGCGAAATAAGAAAAATACGTCAGGTAATTCCGGTATTCTCTATCGTTGAGCAGTACAGGCCAGGGGGGGGGGGGAGACAAAAAAAGGGGGATGGACGGAGACAGCGTCGCGCTGGCAGGCGCCACACACCAGTCGAGGCTGCCGAATGTTTAGCTAGGATCGGGAGTAACATTCCGGACGAGCTTTAATATCGCCTGTCATTTCGTCTCGTCTCCGGTTTTCCCTCCGCATATAGATATAGCGCGTGTGCTTTGCAAAGCACTCTTTCCGACTTTCCCTCACCTACCCGAGCACTTACTTTTCCCTCGCCATGTGTATCTATACCTATATATCGTGTGTATACATAGGTATATTTCGGTCCCAACGTCTCTGCTTCCGCCCAATGGATCCCATCTAAAATCCTCCGACCCTTCGTCACTCCCGCGGGATCCATACCAACCCTTTTGCCATCCCCCGCGGCGTCAGTCGTACCCTCCTCGCCCGAATTGTTTTTCATATTCGAAACGGAACAGTACATAACTCTCACAATGTCGACGAGTGTGTGAACGCTTCAACTTTCGTCAGTGATGTACGCCGTCGCGACTTTTCGCAGACTCCCCATCATCGCGTATATACGCGATGTACCGAATCGAACTTTTCCTTTTGATTCGGTAGGGGGGTGGGGGGGGGGACCATCGAGTACCAAAATGCATGAAGTTGGATTTCTAGTAATAGTTTTTTTTTTTTCTATATTTTTCGATATCTGGCGGGATAGTCTATAGAAATTTTCTCGGATGTACATCTCGATGCCGGAGGAATCCAATCTTCGTCGGGTTTTGAAGAGCTACGAAGGATCACCGGGTCACGTCGCGGTGTGGTACAGATTTATACGAGTAAGCAATCGGAACTAAGGGGCGTATTTGCAGGCGTTAGTTTGAACTTAAGGTCGAAGTTTGGACCGAACTTCATTACGTGCAGTTTGAACCTCAGTTCAAACTGAATGGATCTAATCTTAAGTTCATCTTCAACTTCAGATCAAAAGCGAACCGCAATCGAATTTGAGTTCAGTCTTAAGTTCGAACTATAGATCAAACCTAAGCATAAAATCAACATAGAACTGTGGTTTGACCTTAAGATAGATTTTAAGTACGCAATGAAGTTTGGGCCAAAATTAGATCTTAAATTTGGTCTTAACTGCAGCCTAAAGTCTTAAAATTCGATCCGAAGTGAGTCCGTAGAGTACCAAAAATGCATGAAGTTGAATTTCGAGTCATACTTTTTTTTCTTTTTTTATATCACCCGCGATACTCCATAAATTTTTTTTTTTTATGTGTGTTTCGATGCCCGATAAATTCAATCTTCGTCGAGTTTCGGTGAGTTACAAAGGGTCAGCGGGTCACGCCGCGGTATGATGCAGAATTACACAAGTAATCGGGGCTAAGTGAATCTTGTTCCCAGCAAGTCGCCGTATCCCGCTTTCGTATTCTCTTCTCCGCAGCAACCACTGTACCTACCCGGCTGGCAATTGCACTGGGGAAAACACACCCTCGTTCGCGCACTCTGCGAACCAGGGTGAATTACGTGTTGCGCGTAACGAACGTTACGTTCCGGTAACGTTGTTCACGATGGGATTACGCTAAAACCGCGAAATCCCTTTTCCAAGGGCGAGGATGAGATCGAGTACGGCACGCTCTACATACCCTCCCGGGTGCGCATCGCTCGTCGCGACGCCCCTGCCCTTGCCACTCGTTGCGGTTTATACATCCTTTCGCCCCGGCTTTCGTCACTAATCTTCCGTACTCCCGTACACCCCTGTATACTTTTAATATTAAATCACGATATAGATATCCCATTTTCGGCAAATTTCAGCCCGTTCCGCTACGTCCGGTAATCAGAAAACCATAACTTTGTCGGAACACTCTCGTTATCACGGAAATTCAATTTTTACCTTTTTTTACACCACAGGAAATTGGATGCACTGATGCGCGAGAAATCCCGCTGGGGATTTCCAAAATGGCAGCACAGTTGCATAATTTCTTTGCGGTTGTATTTTTTTTTCTTTTTTTTTTTTACGTAATCCCAGAACCACTGAACACACTGTTTAATCGTCACTAAGCTTCCGTACTCCCATACTTTTCATATTGAATCATCATACAGACATCCTATTTTCGGTAATAGCCATAACTTTGTCGGAACACTCTCGTTATCACGGAAATTCAATTTTTACCTTTTTTTACACCACAGGAAATTGGATGCACTGATGCGCGAGAAATCCCGCTGGGAATTTCCAAAATGGCAGCAAAGTTGCATAATTTCTTTGCGATTGTATTTTTTTTCTTTTTTTTTACGTAATCCCAGAACCACTGAACACACTGTTTAATCGTCACTAATCTTCCGTACTCCCATACATTTCATATTGAATCACCATACAGACATCCTATTTTTAGTAATAGCCATAACTTTGTCGGAACACTCTCCTTATCTCGGCAATTCAATTTTTGGCTTTTTTTTTGCTCCATAGGAAATCGGATGCGCCGACGTGTGAGAAATCCCGCTGGTAATTTCCGAGATGGCAGTAAAGTTGGATTATTTCTTAGCGAATGTATGTTTTTTTTTTTTTTTTTTGTAATCAGAGAACGTTCAAAGACACTGTAGAACAAGCTTGCAGCACATTGTAGTGCAAGGTTCATTGTCGAGGAGTTGGATGAAAGAAGTGGCGATAACTGCGAAGAGCTACAGTTCGGACGTTGGTTCAAACGATCCCAGAGCTCTCCGCGTCCCGTTTCGCGAGCAACCGCGAGATGGTTGCCTCGGCAAAGGAGTCGTTAGGCCGTGAGGGAGGCCATTCGCCGTGGTATTCTCCCTTTAATCTAGAAGCGCGGGTATTTCCGGGTTCGCGGGCGAGGGGCGGGCGGAGGGTTGCCAACGAGACGATCCAGCGGGGTTGCACAGAGAATCGGACGGACAAGGGAGTGAGCGATCCATACACTGGATGGAACACAGGCGGTCCCGAGTGAAGAAGCGACCGAGTTCCGGTAGCGAATTCGGAAGTGCAGAAAAGAAGGAACAGACAGAGGCGCGATATCTCTTCCCTTAATTTATCTCACACTCCTTTTTTTCCCAGCCTCTCCTCACGCTCATCCACCTCGCCATACCTCACCGTTGGCCTGGCGGCTATTCCTTCCCTCGCACTTCCGGACCGCCTCGTAGGAAACCCTCCGAGGGTTCCTCACCACCCTCCTCGGGGCTGTCACTCGCGGATCAAACAATAAGAGAAGCGCCCGACTCCTCGCCCCGAAGAGCAGAAATCAACCGCTTCGGAAACGTGACGGGGCCGTTGGCTGCGTTCATCGAATAGAAGGAATTGGAAGTTGATGCGCGCAATAACTCTGATTGTACGCGTGTGTATACATATACAGACACTTGTCTTCCATTCTCTAGCGTCGTGTGTAATGCTGGCATTTGTTTTTGTCGCATCACCCTAGAAGATTTTTCGCTAGCGGTGAGAATTATTGGAGTCATCTCCCAGCGGAATCAAAGTCCGCCCGGCGTTTCCGGACGAGCATGTGGGATCGATGTGCTCCGCCGGGTGGCGATTGTTCCGGATGATTGAACGGACGACGGGTAACTAATATATCGCGAGAATTTGAATTGGGGCCGGTGCCGATGGTGGTAAATTGGCTGGCTCGGGGATGGCGTTGGGGCGCGAATCTTTGAATTCGGTGGGATTTGTTGGGCGGGGAAATGCGAGGTCGAAAGGTAGAACGGGACGGTAGGGAGACGTGGTAATACGTCGAGGGAGATTTTGAGACGGACGAGTTGAACGCTTTCGACTGATTCGACTAATCGGGCAATTTTGGGCGGAGGCGAATCCTTGAGCTCGATCTCTCTCAGGCTTTCGGGACTTGGAAACGGGATCTCTCGCTCTCCACGTCCCTTGTAGCTCGCGTTACACCGACGGTGTCCCGTCGAGTGAGAATGGATGACGCGGTCCCAGAGGCACCGGCCTCCCCCTCCGCAGCCTCCACCGGAGCACGCGGTTAAGTTTTCGAGTGCTCGTGTCTCCGGAGTTAGAAGTGGCATTAATTTCTAGCCAAGAGGAGTCGGAGAAGGCGGGAGGAAGGAAAATTGAGGTCTCGGGTGGGTACCTGCCTCGAGAGCTACTACCGCACCGCTGAGGTATATCTTACTGTTGTTAGGGGCTTCGGGCTGAGGGTGATAAGGGTAGAAAGCTGACTCATTCGATGGCACATCATCCCCGCACCTCCCTGAGAGAGATTGTTCCAAGGACGTTTTTTCTTCATTGATCCGCGATTACACATAATCCGATCTAGGGTTGGATGCGACCTCAACTTGGATCAGGCGACAACTTATCTTTCCTGAGGGAAATTATCCTATCTTAAAAATCTACATTCTTTTTCATTTTAATCATCCAATGTGCTGTCCAATCTGGTTATCCAATCTGCTCCGATTCGGCACAGAAGTTGTAAAATTGAAGATCGGGCGGGTATCTGCCTCGAGAGCTACTACCGCACCGCTGAGGTATATCTTACTGTTGTTAGGGGCTTCGGGCTGAGGGTGATAAGGGTAGAAAGCTGACTCATTCGATGGCACATCATCCTCGCATCTCCCTGAGAGAGATTGTTCCAAGGACGTTTTTTCTTCATCGATCCGCGATTGGACATAATCCGATCTAGGGTTGGATGCGACCTCAACTTGGGTCGGGCGACAACTTATCTTTCCTGAGGGAAATTATCCAATCATAAAAATATACTTTTTTTATCTGTGTAATTTGCGACTCGGGTCAAATTCAAAAAAGTTATCCAATCTGCTTCCACAGAAGGAGATGTAAAATTGCGGTCTCGGATGGGAAAAAGTCTGAACCTACTACCGCGCCGCTAAGGTATCACCCTCGGCTTTGGGCCGAGGGTGATAAGGGTAGAAAGTTGACTCGTTCGATCGCATCCCCCGCACCTCCCTAAGGGAGGTTGTTCGAAGGGCGTTTTTTCTGAACGATCTGGATTATACACTGGCGGATCTGCGGTTGGATGGGACCTTAATTTTTATCGGGCGACAACTTATATCTTCTGAACGAAATTATCTAATCATAAAGATCTACATTTTTTGTTTGAAAATTCGTGACATTCGTGACCCGAGTAAAAAAAAAAGAAAGTTATCCAATCTGCTTCGACTCGGTAAAGAAGACGTAAAGTTGTCCCCTTGGTATTTCTTTAGGAGCGGAACACCGATCCGAGGCCTCCGAGGACGGGAAGTATGACCGTCGATATGGAAGATCAGGGGGGTCTTCGCTACTTCTCATCACGCTTTAAATTATTCAGGAACGCGATGAGAAACTCAACGAGGCTGTCATCAGCCGTAAAGTTTTACGGACCTGCCCGCCGAGAGATTTGAAGTCGAACCCTCAGGGCGCACTCGGATTATCACGGGAGGTTCGTCCGAGAGATCTTCCGGATCTCTCGATCCTGCGTGAGCGCGTCCAGCACCTCGGAACATCATCGCCTTTTCTTAAGTGAGCCCTTCGACTTTTCTTGATGGTACAAAGGAACTCACGAAACCACCGAACTTCGAAGATTGCGAGAAAAGTTTCATAACGGAAAAAAAAAAAAAAAAACGTTTTGTTAACACTACTTCTACATTTTTCTACAGCTATAGTCACGCGCGGGTAAACTCTTGAGAAAACTGTTAAATTATTTTCCTAAAAGTTACGACCATGTCGAATAATGTACTTATTACAATATAGTACTTGTAAAAAAAAAAGTAAAAAATAAAAATAAAATATTGAACCATCGATTTTATAACGTAGCAGTATATATATCGGAGGGAGCGTGGAGAGTTCCCTCGTGGCTTTGGGATTGCAAAATTAAGGACTCCATAAAACCCACTTCTGCGTCTGGTCATATTTTTCTCCCGTTCTTATCAGTCCTTTTTCGAAAAGTTTAATAACGAAAAAACGAAATTAGTTAACATTAATTCTTCATTTTACTACAGCTATATTTACGCTCAGGTAAATCCTTGAGAAATGTGTTAAATTTATTCCCTACATACTGTGACAAGATCGTACAATGTACTCATTACATAATACGCAATAATAAAACGCAATTTTTCAACAATTCTTAGATGCCCCATTTTGCCTCATCGATACATCCGGATTTCCCGACCCATTCTGTCCCACTGTTCCATCCAAAAATTATTGGAAAGTTGCATTTTGCCTTCTTGTCCCGTTTTGCCCCTCTGCCCCATTTTTTACCGCCCTTCCCTACTTATAAAAAAAAAAAATGAGTGAGACATCGATTTTACACCGAGCTGTACATGTACCGGAGGGAGCGTGGTGAGTCAATTGCCTCGTGGCTTCGGGGTTGGAAAAATTAAGGACCCGGTAAAGCCCTCTTCTGCTTCTGCTCATATTTTTCTCCCGCTCGTACTTATTTTTTTCTGTTCTGTTCTTTTCCCTTTTTTCATCCTCCTTTTTATCGTTTTCGGTTATCTCGTCAAGAGGCGAGAAAAAAATGCTCGGCATTGAACGAACTAAAGAAGAGAGCGCTGCCACGGCGCGTCGATATTATTTTACGCCTCCGCGAATCCGTCCCGCGCAGCCAATCAACCGACCTCGTATTTCTGTTCGCCTCGGGGATATAGCCGAGCCTCGATTCTCGAAGCTCGCTTTTTCTGTGCTCCCATCTCCGTTTCGCTCCGCCCCCTTTCTCTCTCGCCGCTGGAGTATCCCTCGCGTAAAAAAAGTCCGATACCTTCGTTTCCGGAATTGAAATACTCGCATCGAGACGGGTAGTTTTGGCGTAAAGGACGTCCGAAATATCGACCTTTGTTAACAAGTTCACATACTTTTACCCTCAGAACAGAAAGAAAAAATCTCAAAAAAAAATTATTCTTGTTACCCAAAATATCGAAAAAAAAAACTGAATACAAACGAAAAATCCATTCGTTTCCGTACGAGAAAAGAAATTCTGTGGCGTAAAGGATATAAAAAAGATTACTCTAAAAACTCTAAAAACTGATTGCCAATACTTTTGCTGATAAATCATTGCAATAATTAATTTTTTTCAAGGCGTAAATAATATCTCCAATAATTACTAATAAATTTACTTATAACAGCTTCGTTAAATGAACAAGAGCAAGAAATTAATGGACGCTTGTGGATAAGAAATATTTGTCTAAAGTGGTTAAGGTTTTTCGCGTGAAAAATTCCAATTGAGTACAAACGAAAAATCCATTCGTTGCCGTACTGAAAAATATATTCTGTCGCGTGGAGGATGTCCAGAATTTATCTAAGGAAAAAAAAAAAATTCATATCACTAAACATCGCGAAAAAAAAATTGGGGACAAATGAAAAACCGACTCGTTGTCGTGGGAAAAAAGAAATTCTTATCCGGTTTCGCGCGCGGCCGAGTAATTCCGTGCGCTTCGTGCCAGTTTCGAATTTGCGAACTCGTCGCAGAGGTGGAATTGAGAGAGAGAAGGGACAGACATTTCCCGGGGCCTTAATCCTCGGAGCGAAGGATGGAGAAGCGACGGTACACGAGCCGTGCGTCAGCATCGGGCTGCGTAACGAGCAACGAAGCTCGGCGCCTCTTCGAGGCATTCTTTTTTTTTTTTCGTTCCTCCTTCGGTCGACCCAGTTGGCTGAAATACACTCGCGAGGAACATGCACCGTACGCTGCACAGTGCCCGACTCATTATACAGGTATACCGAAACTAACTTCGTTTTTGCTCGAGAATAATTAAAAGCTCGTGTCCGACTAGAGCAAAGAAGATAAAAGAGTGAACGGCCTGGCGGCAAACGAAAAAAAAAAAAAGTTTGAAAAAAAAAATAAAAAAAATGCATAACATTGGAACCGTGTGTGATGCTTTGGGGGAAAGGGACTCGTGGACCGGTGCTTGTGCAACGCGCCGCAATGGAGAACACCGAGTCGCTGACACGATCACACAAGTGTACGCCTATAACACACATACGTGTTAAATCAGATTATAATGATGTGATGACATTATAACGGTAGAGGCGATTTATAATGGAAAGATGACGATGATAATGAACTGTAATTAAGTGCATAACTGGACGAATGGATAGAGAAATTGTGAGAACTGACGGCTGAATGCCCGCGGGAAACGATTTTTCGGTGAATGGTGTTGTTGACAAAGTATTTGCTTCTGCAGGTTTGTATATGGCGCGTTATACATAGCGGCTGATAAGCCTTGTTTTTTTTGTTGCTCCTCAAAAAAGACCCGAATCCGTACACGCGTTTCGCGTCCAACGGGTTGGAAGGCTTGATTTTAAATTTACTCTTTTAGAGTACCATTAAAATTGTTGTTATTATTTTTATATCCGGGATTAACGAATGATATACGAATGCGATTTTTGTCCGTTTTCATTTCGAGTCCCCTTCGTTGCAGTTTATCCCCAAGCTAGTTTACATAAGTGTGGGCTTATACACACACATGTTCGTTTTGATTATAAAGAGCTGATGACATTATAACGAGAGAGGCGGGTGAGTTATAATGGAAAGATGATGATGATGATAATGAATTGTAATTAAGAGTGTAACTGGACGGATGGATGGGGAAATTGCGAAAACTGTCGGTTGAATGCTCACGGGAAATTATTTTTCGATGAATGGCGTCGTTGACAAAGACTTCGCATCCGGATGCTTGACTTTGCTTCTGCAGCTGCGTATACGACGCGCTATAATAATTAATAACATTCCCTGCTGATAATCCGTTTTTTTTTAAATTCCTCTTGAGGTTGTTGGAGCGGTACAGTCCGGCCAAACGTGAGACTCAGAGGAAAATTCAAACATTTCTCGATGGGATACAAATCTGAAAAAAAATCAACCATATGTGGGATACAAATCTGAAAAAAAATTAACCACGTTTGGCGAGAATGCACCGTTCCGACTACCTTAAAAAAGACACGCACTTCGTGTTCGAAGAATCGTAATTTTCGAGTTAAAATTTAATCCTTAGGACTCTTTAAATTTGTTGATTTTTTTTTATAGTTGGGTTTCACGAATGATATCCGAATGCGATCTTTGTTCGTTACCATTTGGAATCCCCTTCGTGCAGTTTGTCCCCACGTTAGACTAATCCGGCATAGGTGTGCGTGCAGCCGGTCGTCGATCCCGGGATATTGGACGACGTTAATGCGCCCGACGCACCGATCAGCCATCGGGCTGTCGGTGTAGCGCGCCCGAACTCGCGCCAGTTGCGGTTACCTCGGGATGGGTTATTAATTACATGGGGTTAATAGGCACCGTGGGGTTGACGAAAGTGAACGTGCCCGTAAGCACGTGAGCCACGGTCACGTTCGACGACCTAGAGGACTGCTCGTCGAATAATCCGTTTCTCGTTTCCCTCCGGTACCCGAAACGTCCTCCAGTCCCTAATGTAATTGCCCGGGATTTACACTAGTGTAAAATCCCTTTTTTCATTTCATTTTACGTACCCAATAATGGTACACTGTGAAAAAAATAATAAATTCAATGCACCGGAATGGAAGTTTTTATGCAAAAACTGGTACATTAAATTTAATGTACAATGGTGATGTTTTCATAATATACATGTTCATTAATATACATTTTCACTGATAAATAAAGTACATTATTAACAGTGTTTCTAAAATTTTTAATGTACGTTAATTTCTTCACATTTGTACACGAAATTTAAATAGAACTTCCAGTAGGTGTACATTAAATTTTATACGAATTTTTCTTTTCAATGTGAAACGAGATTCATCTCGACATCATCCCTCAATGATTAAAAATCAGCCTAACCGCGCTAATGCCCACTGGCCATTATTCGCTCGCTCCGCACGAAACATCTCGCTCATCCTCCAGTCCTTAATGTAATTGCTCGTGTCAACGCTCGCGAACACTCTCTCGAGTACCTTTTTTTAATTTCATTTTACTGACCTAACAAGATAAGTGAAGATTCATCTCGACATCGAGACTCAATTATTAAAAATGAGCCCAACCACCGTAATTACCCACTGGCCATTGTTCGCTCGAGCAGCACGAAACACCTCGGTCGGGGGGGGAAAATGTACGAGCGAAACGATCGAGCAATTTGAGCGCACAAAAAAAAGGGACATTTCGTCGCGGCTAAATTCGCTCGTGACAACGGCTCCGTTATTTCCCGCGGGGGTTGTTCGGAATTTGTCTCGGCAATTAACTGTTTGCCGATAACTCCGGCTCATCGGGATCGTCGAGGCTCGATGATGTCCTCGAAGACTCGCCGAGCGGCCGCTCGTCGCTCGACGTAATCCCTCTCACCGACCGAGAAAGCTCCCTCGACGATCCGGGCTTTGCTCGGCTCCCGACCGAGGACTTCCGCGGGTACATTCGAACCTCGAGAATACCGGCGAAGCGCTCGCCCGCCTCCTCGGCCTCCTCTCATTTATCCGGGTGCACGGAATACGCCAAGTGCTTTCAATGCATTTTTATTGCAGTAGCGGCGAGCGCTTCGGGGCACAACCGGAGGCTACAAGGAAGGAAGAGTTGAAGTGGAAAAAATATCTCGTTTCCGCGCGGGCTGCCTCGGCTACATGTATAACGCTCAAAATATTCGAATAGCTCTTCTCCACCGCGGCGAACGCCGGGGCTCTCGGAAGAGTGGAGAAAAATAAAGAGGATACACGCGGAAAAACGACTCGAAGCGTCGAACCATCGCTGCGAGTCGCTTTCAGTACTTTCCGCGGAGTTGTAAGCGAAACTCTCCCGTATCTGCCCCTCGAACGATCATCACTGCACTTTTTTTTTTTTTTTTTTTTTTCTTTATACAAAATATCAAGATCTCGGTTTCACATTTCCGGATTTGTGGGATCCGCGTATTGGAGGAGTGCGCGGAAGGCGCGATTGACGGCTGCCTGGAGGGGAGGAGCTTCAACGGAGAAACTGGGAAGTCCCAAAGTAGGATACGCTGTCCCGATTTCTGACCTACGAGTATACGATGTTTAAAAAAAATTGAAAAATTGACTGGAGCTAAAAATGTATGGACTTTTTTTATGGCTTTTATGGTTTTTATACGCTCATTTGATAACACGAGTTGGGCTGACACAATATTTTTCTGCTCCATGTCTCGAGTAATTTTGCTGATAAATCTTTGCAATAATTTTTTTTTTTTTTCTAAATGTAATTTCGAATAAATACAGATATACGAGGTAGGCAGTCCCGCTTTCAGACCTACGAGTACGATGTTAAAAAAAAAAAAAACATTGAAAAATGAACAAGAGCAAAAAGTGGTCATAAGTGGTTCACGTTTTTCTCATGCCCATTCGATGCCAAAAATGAGTCTGTTTGCCAATAATTTTTCCGCGCCTCGTCACAAATACTTATGACGTTGAACCTTTCCAATATTTTTTTCAAATGTTAATTCTAAATATTTGTAATTCGTACGCACGTTGAAAAACATCGGAGAAGATGCGACATCGTGCCTCGCGGACGCTTCCGGCGGGGAGGAAAGGGGGAGCAAGAATGATCGATGCTCACGGAAAAGCTCCACGTGTTCGACCCGCAAAGGCCCGTCGAAACCTTATGTGTAAACACGACGCAGGAGTTGTGTATATAGTACGGCTCGCGTCATACATGCGTGTATATCTTTTTTTTTTCTGTGGAACACACATTTTGTAGGGTGCACGATGAACCGCGGTGGTCCCGGCGTGTGCTGTCGCATAGAGGCTCGGATGCTGTACCAGCACCAGCCACCGGAGCTCTAATTATAATCCGGTCGCACCGCACTGCGCCACGTAGAGACTAAACCAAAAGCGACGAAAAGGCACGTCCAAAGAATAGCCCGGTGGTACGGCGAAGCAAGAACATCGAGAAAGGGGCGAGACGCGCGAGGAACGGAGCGAAAAGGAATTACAACAAAAAAAAATGTGGAAAGGGAGATAGGAAACCCCTGGCGCGTGCGTGCGTATTGTCCGAGGACGTTTACACACCACACGTGTGTACACTACCCATTCCACCCGTCTGTCCGCCACCATTGTTTTATCACGCAAGAACAAACAGCGCACTAATAAAGTGTACGTTCGCTATATTAGTATTTAATATCGCGAGCAAATGTAATACACGCGGTAAATAATAAAGTACTGTTTAATCAACATTTGTTGAATTCCATGTATCTATCAAATTTATTGAATCTGTCGAATTTACTGAAATCTATCAAATTTACAGTATCTATCAAATTTACTGAATTTGTGAAATTTATTGAATTTATGAAGTTTATTGAATTTATTGAATTTGTGAAATTTATTGAATTTATGAAGTTTATTGAATTTATTGAATTTATGAAATTTATTGAATTTATTGAATTTGTGAAACTTATTGAATTTAGTGAATTTATTGAGTGCGCAACTTTGACCGCAGGGTCGGCGGTTCCGGAAATTGTCATGGGCGGTGACTTTTTTTGCAAAGAACTGCACGGACAAATTTTCTCAACACGCAAAGTGTGCTACGCAGCGTGTAAATTTTTTTTCAATGTTTCTTTTCCGCCCACTTTACAAACGATTTCAATCATTTGCAGCATTGAAAAATTGTTGCATAACCGCAGCGCAATGAATCGGGTGATTAACGGGAGGAGTATGCAAAATAGTTTGTTTGTTTAAAGCGGGAGTCCCGCATGCGGCGTTTACTCCGCTCGACCCTGCACGCGCCGATATTACTATTTCATCTCCCGATCAACCGCGATTGCGCAACGATAATAAACCTCATGCGTTTACCGAACGTGTTATATAACACTCTTGCGCTGTTAATCATATAGAAAAAAAAAACAAAAAAAAAAACAAATCCACCCCATAGTAGTGTAGGTCCGGAAAGCTAATGCATGGCCTACGAGATTGCCGCTTCTGCGAAAGACATTGCTCGTTCGTATATGCTCGTACGTACAATACTCTTGGGGCGGCTCGAGCGCGGATTAGCCGTTGATTTATACATAGCGATAACTGCCGGCCCGGAAACCGAGCCCGGATCCGACATCTCTCGTTCGGGGCGTTCGGGCTTCGCGCCGGCGTCGGTTCGCATTCGTGTGGGCTCGGTTGCCCAGCCGCGAATTATGATTTATAGATACCTTCAACCTATGCCGATATATAAGTCCCGGCACGGTATATGCCAGTCCGGAGCGGCGGGGGGAAGGGCGTGGCAAAATGGAACAGTGGGGCCAAACGAGACACTGGGGTAAAGTGCAATTTTCCAGTAATTATTGGATGGCCCATTTTGCCCCGTCGATACGTCCGGCTTGTCTGCCCCGATTTGTCGCACGATCCCATCCAAAAATTATTATTGTTGTTTATTGCAGCTAGGGTGTTACACCCTGTCAGTACAAAAAGGTTTACATGTATGAGCGCTATTGACAAATGCAGATAGTAAATACAAAAATTGGACGGAAAAAAAATCACAAAATTGCGACCTTATGGAGATTTTCCAAAAATTCCAAAATCCGTATACATTGTTCGGGAGATCGCAATTTTGTGATTTATTTTTCCTTCGAATTTCTACTGGTGCATGCGATAGCGACACTTATACTGATAAACAATATTTTTGGTTTTTTGTTTCAGATTACTAAAACGTCTGGAATGATGGTCAAAATCCTTTTTTCTCGGTGCGATCAAAATAAAACCGCACAGCACCCTTAATTTATTTTCATTGTACTCCAAAAAATTCGCATAGCACTTGCGATTAGGTATCAATAAAGAAGTCGAAAAAAGACCGAAGTTAAAATGTTTAATAGAACCTATGAAATTTTTGTTTCAACTTCGAAAAAGTAAAAATAAAAAAAAGATAGAGTAGATCGACAAACAGTAGTAATAAAATAAAGTAGGAAAAAAAGTGCCTCCCCATTGCCCATAAATATAACTACATAGTTGAGAAATTGCCTTTCGATCCACTGTCCCGTTTTGCCCCACTGCTCCATTATGCCCCGCTCCCCCGTGTCGCACGCGTTACCCGCCGGCTCGATCACCATACCTCATTCCCGCCCGCGATATGCCTATTACCAAAGCTCCTCGGTATGCGCGGCCCGAGACGTTCAACCGCGCGGCCAGCGCGCCGGTGTGCGTTCCGGAGGTGTTTGCACTATATTAAAAATCCACGCCCGACACACGAGTGTCGTTAAAGGTTTATTGCGTTACGCTCGGGCCGGTATCAGCGAAACATGAAAATTTATTATCGTCGCACGTGCAGCGACCGTGTTCGATGCCGGTCCCGCGGGTTAGGTCGAATGAAAGATTAATAGCTCAGTTTCGAGTTTGTCTTCATCAGGGCTTTTCAGTTTACGAGATATCGGAAAGTTTCACTGTCCCTCTCTCCATACATATAGCTATATATATGAGTGCGCATGCATGTATATATATCTTCCCGCCGAACCTCTTCGGTCCCTGCGCCGGGAGTGAATTAACGACGCGTTTTGTACCCGAAACCCGGAGAGTCACGAGCAGCTCCCCCATGAAGTAATTAACCGAATTGGGAGCCGCCAACCCCCCGCTACGATCTGTCGCAGCTTCCGACCACCCTCCATGGCGCTCCGTGTAACGGTCCCTTCGTGACCACTCTAATAGTTGCATTCTACAGCTCTGCCCGGCACTTTGTTCGCGGGACCGTTTCCGCTATCATTCTCAGTCCATTTCTTGTTCGCTTAAGGGTTTTTTCTTTTTTTTTCTTTTTAGTTCCGTTATCCCGAGAGCCACCTAGCTTGCGCGAATCTTTCGAGCCCGATCGTTCCGTCTCATCCGCGCGGAGTCTCGCGCGTGCTGCGAGCCACTGCGCATGCGCGCACGCACCCCGAACCGCCCCGCCGAATTAAGTCGGTACAGCGGATAAAATTAATTAAAAAGGGAGCGAGGAAAAAAATAAGGCATTATTTTCTCACTTCTTTGGTCTCATCTCGAGAGCTAGTTTTACGAGCGCACCGAGAATTTTTTTTGCCCACAGTCCGACGCGCGATCTCTTTGCCGGCGAACCTCCCGCAGGGCGCTGGCAGAAACAAAGCGGATTCCCAGTCGTAATAAAGAGACTCCCGGAGTCTTCCCTACCGAAGCAAAAACGTATGAACGCGGTTTCTACTTCTCATTCTTCGTTTACATCCCCCCGACGGTCTTAGCCGGTAGAAACGGAGCCGCTACCTTGCTTTCGTCGCCCGCCGCGGCTTTGTCGCTCGTTTGTTTTTCCGATTCGGTTGGCACTCGCGAGCGCGCTTCGCGGTTGGTCTTTCGTGCTACGGATTTTTTTTTTTTTTTTTTTTTTCTGAAAAATAATTGGGCGGTTTTGGAAATAAATTAATTACAAAAATTGTCGGCAGTGCAATATTAATTTGCGCTTGTTTTTCCGATTCGGTTGGCACTCGCGAGCGCGCTTCGCGGATGGTCTTTCGTGCTTTGGATTTTTTTTATCTGTTTATTTTTATTTTTTGTAAAAGAAATTGGGCGATTTTGGCAATAAATTAATTTAAAAAATTCTCGGCAGTGCGATATTAACTTGCGCTTTTTTTTTATTCCCTTGGCAACCGCGCTCGCGGTATGGTCTTTCGTGCTTCGAACTTTTTTTTTTATTTTTGTCAATAATTGAGCGGCTTGAAAAAAACTAAAAAAAAATTCTCGGCCATGCGATGTTAATTTACGCTTGTTTTTCCGACTCGGCTGGCAGTCGCGCGCGCTCGATACGCGGATGGTCTTTCGGGCTTCGAATTTTTTTTAATACATTTTTCGTGCTAAATGGCACGCTTTTGAAAAACTAAAAAATTAAAATTCCCCGCAATGCGATATTAATTTACGCTCGTTTTTCCGATTCGGTTGACAGTCGCGCGCGCTCGATACGCGGATGGTTTTTCGTGGTTCGAATTTTTTCATCAAATTTTTTGTGCGAAATTGCGCGGTTATCGAAAAATAAAAACAAACAATTTCGGCAGTGTTATTTCGGCGATATTAATTTACGCTGCGCCCAGACCGCAATACACACGCGAAGGTCGAGGGCTCTACAAAGTCGTTAGACCGCGTGGAGAAATCCCAGTCGCGACCGGGCAGGCTCGTGGCATAAATCAAATCTAAACTTGTCCAATTGGCCGCGCACTCGGTGCATTATGTCCGTCGAGGTAATCAAAACTTTTGCCTCAGAGTTGCGTGGTAATCTGGCCGGGACCGTACTATCACGGAGATACAGATAGTACGGCTCCGAATGCGGCCTTAGACGTACCTACTTTCAGCCCAGATTGCGGGCTTGTGCGTAAACGGGATACGCCGAGCGCAACTATTCAGCGAAAACTCGTGCTAATTATCACTCCGGTATTCGCAACTAATTTTGAGCCTACTCCCCTGCGACCACTTGAATCAATGATACATGGACCGGTCCGTATTCAATTACACTGCAAAGAAAATTCGTATGAAATTTAATGTAAAGGACTGAAAGTTTTTGGGCATAAACTGGTATATTAAACTTCATGCACAATTGTGAACGAAGTTAATGTTCGGTGTATGGAACATCATTGCAAATACTTTATTTTTTTTATCATTTTTAAATAATAAAATCGAAGTACTTTAATTTTACTATAAAAGCACTTCGATGTTTGTAATTTACGTTGATTTCAATGAACAAGTATATTCATTTTTCATCACAATGGTACATTAAATCTAATATGTTTACCAGTTTTCGCATAAAAACTTGAAGTCCGGTACATTAAATTTACACTTTTTTTTTTACAGTGCTTGTAAAAAAAATTCGTATGAAATTTCATGTGCAATGGCGATGAAAAATGAATGTTCAGTGTATTGAAGGAAATACTTGAATTTTAATAATTTACTTTAATTTCAATGAATAAGTATATTAATTTTCCATCACAATTGTGCATTAAATTTACAATTTTGTAAAGCGTACTTTTCACTCCGCACGGAAACGCGAGTGAACGCAGATTCGCGTCGATCGCGGTAGGAAGGGCGCGAGCGATTAAGGGAGCGAGCGTATCCGGGCGAGTATTTTTCGCGTGCGAGTCGACACTCGTCCCAATCGGGACATGCCGCGAGGTGAGAGCACCGCGATTTTACCTTTTTTTCGCAGTGAAATGGGAGAATTCCAATTTCGAGCTCGTGAAAAGAGAAGAGCGCACTCCGCGCTCCGAAATATCGCGAAATAATCTGGCAATAACTCTTCGAACTGGGGAGCATCCGAGAGTCGGAGGAGGACTTTGCGGGAGAGCCGTCGAGGGACGTCGAGGTGAAGAGCCAGACGACGCGGGTGCGTCGTCGTATGCTCTCGGTCGGAAAGCGAATACAACACGATGGGCATCGAGAGGGTGCGGAGGAAAACCGCCCGGCGAGGTTTAATAAACAGTGCGCGACTTCGGGTGCACTCGACGCTGTCTCGTTGTAAGCAGGAGCAGCTCGTACATACTCGACGTGTGCATTAATCCACACTTTTTAATTAATGTCCCGTCATCGATGCCGTCAGTGTGTCGTTTTTTTTTCCCTCGGCTATCCGTAAAGCTCTTGAGACTCATTTGTCCCTACAGGTGAAATTCCACGTCATCGCTCGAAGGAAAAAAAATATATATAAAAATGTGCCGATCAGCTACGGAACAGAAAATTCAATACGATGGCGAATCGCTTTCCGACTAAAATTAAATATATTGCAAATAAAATGTATTTTCTTTTTTTTTCCGTCAATGCGGATTCCACGCGTCTACGAATTCAATTTGGAACAGCTCGTGCATAAAGGCGCATTGGTCCAGACTTTTTATTTAATGTCCCGGAATCGAGGCTGTTAGTGTGTCGTTTCTTTTTTTTTTAATCCTCAAAGCTCTCGAGACT